>VDFB02384749.1:0-151359 GCA_007258455.2 Sequoia sempervirens | reverse complement strand
GAATCTATAGCAACAACGGCCTAGATTCAATATTGATTAAGCTCCCCAATAGAGTCGCCAATCTGTTAGGTCTCAAAAATGTAGGTTTTAAATCCTAAGAGGATGCCAGGCTCTATGGTCAAACTTACAACATTTTTGAACTAACAAATAGAGTTAACCTATATGGTTTATGACTCTATGCAATTCAAGCTCTGATAAACCTAGGCGGGTAAACCTTGATGATTGATGCAGATTTAAGAGTTTTATGACTTAGTTGGTTTTAAGTATCTACCCACAATGGCATGAAATGTGGAATAGATGAAGGCTTGTTAGCTATTCCTACTCTCCTAGTACTAAAAATTGAAATGTGAATGTATAAATAAGATTTTGTAGATTTTGAAATGGAATGGGTAAGACCAATTCCCATTTCTATTGGGCTAATGGAGTCAAGAGGTTAATGATATGTGACTAACATATTGGCTAGAATTCAATTTTTTTGGCACTTGTGACAATTTATACCTTGTATAAACGTGCAAGAATTTAACTATCAGACTCTTATCGATCCAAATGATTCTTTTTAGGTTATTGTGATCAACTAATAGGAAGTTTTAATACTTTTGAAGGAAGTGGTTAATTGAATCACACAAAAGCAGCAAGTGTGCCCTAACAAATCAAATGTTCTTCCTATTTGAATAACAAGATAGAATCAAACTTGAGATAGTATGATAACTTTATTGATTATAGGGCTCTTCTTGTCGATCCAAATGATAATCCCAAATTACTATGATTTATTAAAAGGACTTTTAATTATTTTGAAGAAACCAATTAATTAAATCACACAAGAACAAAAAATGTGCCTTTATAAATTGAGCCTGACAGACCAATTTAAATAGTAAGAAAGCACCAAATTGGAGACAGCCAAATAATCATATACTATCAACAAATAATTGATACCAAAATTTAGTCACCAATTTATAATATTCTTTCTCTGTTAAATTGCTTCAGAGGATTTTACAATGTGCATCAAAATTCTTCATTTTTAGTATATTCTATCTACTATCCTAAAATATAATTCCTACTGATGATTTTCTAACTATTGCTTGATGATTTGATTTCATCTTACATATATACATTACATTTTTAGGGTTATGACCCTTCACACTCCGTCTGGTGCAACTCTTCATTTAATTAATTATCTTTGGAAAATTAAAATACTTTAATCTTCATTGTCTTCACTTCCCTGTAAAATTAATTGCAATTACAACTATAATCCTTCTTTTGTTGGCAACTTTATGTCCACTTAATCAGAAAAATGTTATTAGGGTAAAAGTAATTATCCATTTTGTAACCCCTCGGTGAAAAATGTTTCACTTTCACTTGAAATGAAAATATTATTTAGGTAAAATAATTACCTACTTGGTTACTTCCTTTGATAAAATTATTTTACTTCCAAGTGAAGATAATTTTCATCTATACTTCACATCTTTGGTAAAAATTATACTCCCCTAAAAAAACATTTATTGTATACCCGCTCTTATGCTTTCATCGTGGTTTACCTTTTCTCAATAAAATTTAATCACATGTTTGGAGTATCGAAGCATCGAAGAGACCTATCATTAGCTCACTCTGAAATTCACTTCTCTCTTCGATGAAATATTGCTTTGTTCATTCACTGCAATTTTAGGGTTTCACACTTGTCTTTTACTAGAAAACCACCTCATATGGAATGTCCACATCACCCACTTCACAATTTTCCATATTTAATTCCCTTGGTGAAAATGTAAATTTCTCGGTGGAGATATTTTATACTTGCACATTATATTATTGTATCTCCCAAAATAATGTCACTTTTCACCCTGCAAATAATATATTTTATCATAGTCACTATGGGAAAATGAATTAATAAATTATGAATTAAATATAAAGTGCTTGCCATAAGTGAGCTTTTCTTCATGTTTTACCATAGCTCAGAGGGAATTATCAATTTCGATGAGACCTTGAATGAATTCACCTCGATACCCCTCAATATTCTCGATGTTGTTTCAGTGCTTTATCAGAGTTTTGGGGAGATTTCCAATTTAATCCCTTCGATAGTTTTTTTTCTCTTCAAAAATATTTTCCACAACATTTCACTAGTATTAGGGTTTCCATGTGTTTACCATGCTAATATTTTAGAGATTCACATCATCTTCTCCATCCTTTTCTTTCAATCAACAAATCATGCATTATGCTTAAGGAGATACCTAGATTAGGCATGCCAAGATAATACTAGAAATATATTAACATGATTGCGCATTAGTGTCTTGGGTGACTGGAAAATTGCAATAACAAGCTTCAATAATATCGAGTGACAAGCACTGTTAGGAAAGTACGTTGAGTCAAGAACAAAGCCATGTTAAGAGAATAATTTTGTGATGTTGTCACAACCAATGATGCATCCACTATTTTACACAATGCTTGAGGATGATTTTCAATGAATTCCATCTGTCAAGACATTGTCACAAGTTGGGACCAACCATCATTAACAATTGAGCTATATTTTCTTCAATATTTTCATTGTATTTCCAACCCCTTTGTGTTTTTCTATTTCTCTATGAAGTTTGGCAGTATAAACCAAATGTTTATAGTGGTCAATCGTGCAACTCTACCTTCTTCTCATCAAATCCATGTGTATGAGGGCTTGCCACAATAGACACAATATGCATTTATTCATTATGAAACTACTTGATGAGCCTCATCAACAATGTGTTTTACTTTTGAAGTGTTTGAAGTTGAAAACTTCTATATTGCAATGCCAACATGTAATTTGAGGGTGCCAAACTAGAGCTCAAGTTGTCCATGTACATAGAAATTTCCCATTGCTAAATGATCTTCCCAATTATTGGTTATATTTTTATGAAATACAACATACTCCTCATTATATTTTTCACCAATGTAGTCAATGAGGTCACTTTGAAGATTGATTATCATGCCATGCTCAAATCCATATATATTGATCTTTGCACGCGATGGTGAAAAGAAAAATGAGTAGGGTTAAACCTTGAATCATCCCCTCTTGAATGTGAGAAACATTATTTCTTGATGTTCTTGCAGTATTACACATACAACTTTTAGTGCTTTCAATTTCTCATGTTCAGTGCTTAATAGTTGATCCCACGCCTCTTGTCAAGAGATTTCATTTTTCATGGAGCATACAATTTTACCATTCATTTTATTTGTGGCTTAATTAGAGATTATCTCTATCAATATACATGCCACATGGATGCTTTTTCCTTTCCCACTTAATGAAACTTATTGAGGTTTTGACGAAAGAAAGGAGTTGATTCTTGACTGAATCATATACATGCAAAAATCAATGTACTTGGACCTCTTCGAAATCTCCACCCCTAAAGGATTCTTGTCTTTACTTGTTACTTGGCTGCTTCTCCTTAAATTTTACTCTTGTTATGTCATAAAGGAAGAATCATGCATGTTCTTGACTATCTTTTGAAACTTCAACTTGATCACGAGGCTTTTACTATCCTCATTTGTAATGGGGATTATTCACTTATCATTGTGACATGGCTTCACCATTTTGTATTATATAGCTACCTCATTGAGATGAAGTTATTGCCTCCTATCTCATGGCACTATGAGTGTATTTATGTGTGTTTTGACACTATCTTTAGGTACAATTCTTTTCTTGGTGACTTTGATATAATGATGAATAAGAGTAGCATTTTTCCTTTTAGGATCTTATAACTCATGTTAACTCTCCTCTCTTGCTCCTTAGCTTGATCACAGTTGTTAAATGTGCACAAATTCCTATGCTCATAGTCTCAACTATACTCAAAAGAGAGCATAAGAAATGAAGAAATCTCCACTATGTAAGGAATCCCATATGGTTCTCTCATGATCTACATATTAGTAGCATGATCTTTACTACCAATTGTTCCTTATCTGAAAAACCCTATGTGATGCTAATACACCAAGTACTAATACATCAACATAATCATAATCCATAGTCTCACTACCAAAATTTTCTGCCATCAACTCTAATTTCTTGAATCTGGATAATTACACCCATTTCTATGTCGAATGCTACTTTTGTATGCATTTGGGGTGAGAATTTTGAAGTGGGTTTTTTCCAAAATTTTACTTTCTAGCATTTTGTACTGTGATCAAATTAAGCCAGGCACCCTCTAGAATTAGTCTAGAAAACCTATCAAATATTCTCCTGAAGCCATGCAGACGCACAAAGATGTTGATTTATGATAGGGGAGCATGTTTTTTCAAATAGATTGGCATGAAGTCATCGGGATTGCAAACTTTCAATACTCAAAGTTGCTTAACATTTTCTGAACACTGCACCTAGAAAAAACATTTGAAGCTCACCGACTTGCCATTTTGGAAAAATATCAAATCTCTTCTTGTGAAGCTATAACTCTAGATATTAGTTCATTTAGGTCAAATGAAAATGTGTGCAAAATGGTTTTTCATCAATCTTCTTCCTTCACAAATTATCAGGTGTCAAAGTTGATATCCTTGAACTTTCTAGAAATGCAGTTATCAAAACTGGTAAAATCTCATTTGGTTTTGGCTTTGAAAAATACCAAATGAAGTGTCGGGACCTTGAAAGTTGGCATGAAAGCACATTATCATGGGGTGAATCTAAAACACCAATCAGCTCATCAAGTCATCCAAATGATAGATATTGTCCTCTAAAGTTGACCTTTTTGGTAGATTTAATAGTGTGTAGCCAACAAACCTTTTATGAACCCTTCAACTTGGCACTTTGAAACCTTGTCAAAACTAATTGTAGGAAGCTAAAATCAGGTTTCCTCACTCACATATGGTAGATAAACAATTTTTCAAGGTGATTTTGCATGATATTGAACTGATTTCATTTTGCGATTTTTTAAAGTGGGTTCTTGAGGTAGATTTTACAATTGTATTTTTGAATGCTGAAATCAAAATTTTCATCATGGGAACCTAAAATTTTGCAAAAAATGGTAGGAAATTTTAGGTTCCAATAGTATGTACCTTATGGAAACCTTTCCTTCTTGAGATATACTATAACTTCATCTCCAACTAAAAATTCCTTGTCTCCTTTTCTCACCTACCTTCTTTGTATACATACTATTCATGTCCTCCAAGTGCTTTTGGACTTGACTATGAAATGTTTCTATGAATCCTAAAAATCCGTCTGCTTTTTGCACTCCTATCACAATCTCAAATGGTGTCTTCTCTATACTCTAGTTTACTAAATTATTATATGCAAACTTTGCTTGCAATAGAACTATGTCCCAATTTCCCACCTTATATCCAACCAAGTATCTCAATAAGTTACCCAAACTCCTATTCACTACCTTTGTTTGTCAATCTGTTTGTGGGTGATATGTTGAATTAAACTTCAGGTTTGTCTTCATCTTCTTCCATAATGTCCTCCAAAAGTATCCAATGAACTTGGTGTCCCTTTCTAAAACTATACTCTTTGGTAATCCATGCAATCTCATAATATCCTTGAAAAATAGGTCAACAACATGTACAACATCATTATTATTCTTACAAGGAATGAAATGTCCCATCTTAGAAAATCTATCCACTACCACCATTATGGAATCATATCCTCTTTGTTTTCTTGGAAATCCCAATATGAAATCCATGCTTATATCTTCCCAAGGTCTCTCTAGTATTGTCAAAGGTTTATATAATCCAGTATTCTAACTACTCCTTTTAGAACTACTTGAAAAAGTATGCAACTTTGAACATACTTCTTGACATCCTTATATATCTACGACCAAAAATAATGTTCACTCACCAAAGCTACCATCTTATCCACTCCAAAATGTCATTCTACTCCTCCATTATGCTTCTCCTTAATCAAATTCTCTCAAATTGAATTATTTGGAATGCACAATTGATTTCCCTTAAACAACATATCTTCCTAAATTAAGTAATCCAACCACTAAATTTGGTCTATTACTACTAGTTCCCTACATACATGGAAAACATCCAAAAAAATTGGATAATCCTCATACATATGTTTCAATTCTTCAAAACCCAATACTTCTAGGTCTTTATTTTTGTCAACAAATTTCTTCTTGTGCTTAATGCATCTATAACTTTATTTCATTTCCCACTCATATGCTTCAACAAAAATATATAAATCTGCAATAATTCAACCCATCTCATATGTCTCCGGTTCAACTTACCTTGACTATTCACATACTGCAAGGCTTGATGATCAGTGCACAACACAAACTCCTTAGGAAAGAAGTAATTTATCCACTTCTTCAAGTCTTCAATTATGGCATAGAAATCCTAATCATAAATTGAATATCGTCATTTGGAATCATTCAAATTCTCACTAAAATAAGCTATTGGTCTCCCTTCTTGACTTAACACTTCTATTGAATTTCCACTGGCATCACAATCAACTTGAAATACTTTATCAAATCAAGCAATGCTAACATTGGCTTTTCTTTCACCTTTTTCTTTAGCAATTCAAAACTTCTTTGTGCTCAAAATTTTCACTTAGTCTTTCTTAGCTCCTCTCATTGTGGTGCAGGAGCACCTACACCAGAAACTAAATTTTTGATTATTTGAATGAATGGGGGATCATGTTAGTGTCTTTGTGTTTATTTTTGTCCAAATAAGGTCTAAAAAAGACCAACCATAATGTAATAAATTTGTTTGTTGAGTCATTTAGGGAAGAAGGTTAATCTTGCACCTACAAGTGTTTGTATTAAGGGGTGCAAGGTTTGGGTCTTATGAAGGTGATGAGGCTATTTTCAAGCCTTTAGGATGATTTTAATTGTCATAGGTTGCAAATAATGCATAGGTATTTCAATATGCTTGTAAAAGTAATCCAAATAGTTAATTAGGCCTCCAATGGTCCTAATCTTTCAAAAAGTTATTAAAAGGAAGTTATGGGAATTGGGCATATGGTTCTTGGTTTGAGAATATATTTAAAGGCCTCTTTAAGTCTCAGGGGAGGTTAGAAGAAGAATTTTATTAAATTTGCAAGAAGCATTATCACATTTTCCTGTGCAAAACTCTATTTTTCACAATTTTCCTAAACTTTGTAGGCTATGTATAGAATAGTGTGGAACTTTAATGATCTAAACTTTTCAGTTTCATGTAGAATAAAGTTCACTTCCCTCGAGTTCATTCCAAAGATTTAATATTCATTTGGGATGGTTAATTCAAAAGATTCTCTCTGCACCGTTCATGTAAAGGCAAAAGACATTCGGGGAGCTGGACTTCAATGGCATAAGCCTTCAACTACCTACTACCGTTCTACTTGCGCTGTTCGGCGCAATGGCGCACCCTCGCGATTTGCATTTCATGTTGGAAACACCAGAGCAAGTCGGGGAATGCCACCAGATCGCAGTACGGAATGGTGCGTCCGTTTGAGGCTTCCGGTAAAGAAACAAAGCGAAACGATAGCCAGAGCCGCATTTCCGGTGATTTTACGAAAGGGTTTAATTACGATGTTCGACGCATTGCCGATTCGGAGTCAGATAGGCGGTCAAACCCCGGTTAACGTACGTATGAGGGTTTCCGCGCGAAACATGCCCCGGGGACTGCGGAATTCGATTTTGAAGTACGTGCATGATGATCAACTGCATAAGCCGGAGAAAGCCCGCCATAAGTTGGCGACTAGGTTGACCTGTAGGCCTCGAAAGCAGATTCACTTAGCGGAAATTTATAAAAAGCCAGTAAAGACATGACGATTGTAGTCAGCTTTGATGTTAGTTACGCGTAGATGTTAAGCTGGCCCATCTCTGAAAGATATGTTTTTAGTTGATAGTGTGTTGTGTCAATGAGATTTCGGCCCACCAATGATGCGCGGCGGTGGAACCCAAGAAACAAATCGACACAACTTCTCTCAAATATCTACACTATAGCTTCAAGTCACCAAAAATCAACTAAAGGGCATATATTTTCAAGAAGACTATAAAAATGCCAACACAACATCTACATAGCATCTATTCAACATCAAAAACAATTCCCCAATCATTCATACAAGGTTCTTTTGCAACATTGTAGAATTTCACTAAGTGACCCTGCTCAAAAGGATACAAAATCAGCCCTAATTTACAAACCAGCTACTCTTTAGACTTCTCCAACCACCATGAACTCTTAGACAGTCATTTATCATATGCCAAAACATCAGATTCCACAATTTATTTATAACTTCAAGGCCTCTTTATCACTGTTCTATGAAACCCTCCTCTACCATGCATTAACCTAGGGTTTTAATGATTCACCTGTCTCTCGGCTTCCAGAAGCATAGCCAATGCATCAAACATCATGATTAAACCTTGCATAAACTCACAAATACATCAAAATATCATTTCCTTTACTGTTTCTTTACAAACCCTCATGGACACCCTTGTTCCACATGAAAATACACACAGTCTGCCCAAGGGCAGCATTCCCAACCTCCTAAATTATTTCTTTTATGCATCTAAAATATAGAAAAGGTTACCCTACCACATTATATTGCCTTACCACTGAGAAACAGTATTAAGAGTAGGTGGAAGGCTTATGCCATTAAATTAACTCCCAAACAATGTTTTTTCTGCCTTACACATGCAATTTTAGAAAATATTTGAATGCTCCCTCTAAGATGAATATTAAATCTTCAAAATGGACTCAAAGGAAAGGTAAGACTTATATCTACATGAAACTGAAAGTTTTAGATCATTAAATTTTTGTACTATTCCATACACAGCCTGCAAAGTTCAGGAAAACTATGAAAAATAGAGTTTTGCACAGGAAAACGTGGTAATGTTTCTTGAAAATTTAATACAATGATTCTTCTAACCTCCCCCAAGCCTTGAATAGGCCTTTAAATATATTTTAAAACCAAGAACCATCTCCCCAATTCCCATAACTTCCTTTTAATAACTTTTTGAAAGATTAGGAGCATTGGAGGCCTAATTACCTATTTGGATTACTTTTGCAAGCATATTGAAATACCTATGCATTATTTGCAACCTGTGACAATTAAAATCATCCTAAAGGCTTGAAAATAGCCTCATAACCTTCATAAGACCCAAAACTTGCACCCCCTAATACAAAAACTAAGATTTTCCTTCAAAGGCTTCAAACACTTGTAGGTGCAAGATTAACCTTCTTCCCTAAATGACTGAACAAACAAATTTATTACATTATGGTTGGTCTTTTTTAGACCTTATTTGGACAAAAATAAACACAAAGACACTAACATGACCCCCCATTCATTCAAATAATCAAAAATTTAGTTTGTGGTGTAGGTGCTCCTGCACCACATTGTTTCTGTCATGGGTGTGCAAATTCTACTAAAGATCCTTATGATTTTTTGGTAGAAACTTTACAATCCATGGAATGATCTTACCTATCCAATGTTTATTGGTGTAGGCCACTCAAACATTTATTTAACCTTCCTTGTGTTCATCTTCAATCCTTCAGCATAAATGGAAAAACCCAAATATACCAACTATGTCTTCATAAAGCTACACTTCCTAATGTTTATCAACAACTTCTCTTCCTTCAACCTCTAGAATACTTGTTTGATGTGCCACAAATTCTCTTCTCTAGTCTTATTGAAAATTAGAATATCATCCATACAAACAATAAAAAACTTACCCAAGAATTTATTTATTACTTCATTCATCAACCTCATGAAAATTATAGGTATTTTGGTCAATCCAAAAGGCATCACTAACCATTCATACAATCCTTCATTAGTCTTAAATGTAGTCTTCCATTCATCTCTTTCTCTTATTCTGATCTAATGATATCCACACTTTAGGTCAATCTTTGTAAAATACTTTCTCCACTCAAATAGTCCATAATTCCATCCATTCATAGCAATGGGAATCTATAATTTACAATGATCCTATTGATGAATCTTGAGTCAGTACACATCCTCCACTCTCCATCATTCTTTGGTGCCAGTACAAAAAGTACCCCACATGGGCTTAAGCTTTCTTTGATCAATCCCTTCCTCAACAACTCTTGTATTTGTATATTTAGCTTTGTATTTTTTGTAGATGTCATCCTATGTACTACTTTGTTAGGAAAACTTGGTCCTGGTATTAGATCTATATGATGATTGATGCTCCAAACTGGTGGAAGTCCATATCGTACATTCTTTGATATGATATCTTCATACTATTTTAATAGTTCTACTACTTTGGCCTGTGGTGGATCTTGCTCCTTTGTGATAAAATTCTCCATCTTTGGATTACTGTTCTTCTTTGTAATCAATGAGAAAAACATTTTATCATGCCTCAATCCTTCTAGAAACTTTCTTCCATCTACCAAACATAGTTTGGTAGTACCACAAGCTTCTTTCTTATCCTCTTCTACTACACCCTTAATGTTAGTGTACATTGAGCTATGAATAGTTGACTTGTGGCTACCTTAACTCCTAACTAAGTCATGTTATCATTATTATATTATTATTTAGTTAGTTAGGTCAGCATAGGGCTTATATAGGGTTTTCTAAGTCAGCCTAGGTGATATACTGGCATAAATAGGTATATATAGGAGGTTGTGAGTCTTATTTCATCATCATATGGTGAATTGTGTTCTCATCGGAGATATCTAGAGGTCTCCCCCTTGAAGTGGACTACTATTCTTAGTTATTATCCAATATTTTTAGCATATCTCATATGATATTCTTCTATTGTGTAGTTTATTTCATTACAAGTGGTATTATAGTATGATCTTGGCACTATAGAGGCTAGGTATTTTCTCGATATTGGAGCCAATTTTGGGAAGACCATATATTTTATATTTTGTAAATTTATTTTTATTTTAAAGGGTTTTTTAAGAGAATATTAAAGAAGCTATAGTCTAGATTTCAGAGAAATTGGAGCAAAATTGAGCAAATTATTACAGAATTAGGGTTTCTAGACAATTTATTTGAAAGTTGCATATATCTCAAATCTTTCTGAATTGGAGCCTAATTTTTATTGGGTTTTTGTATACATAATAGAGGATTATACATGAAAATATTTGGATAATTTAGAGCATAAATAAGTGAGTTATTGAAAAATAAGGGTTTCCAACAAATTCGCTCTCAAGGCTACAAATCTGCTAATTTCTTGGAGTTTTTTTTGGGTAAGTGGTACCTTGGCCCTAGTAAGTTACAGTAAATTTTCTATAGAACTTAAGTTTAATTCATGTGATTTATTATAAAATTATTGGTTTCCATCATGACGAGGTTTGCAACAAGGGGAAAAACAAATGTTGTCACACCAAGGAAGGACCCAAATAAGGATGAGGTAACAATAGAGGATATTAATCCTAATGAGGAAATAAGTAAGGTCAAGGAAGACATTTCCTTAATGAAGATGGATATGTGTGACATAAGGGGAGATATATCAAACATACGAAGCATGTTAAGTTCTTATATGAATGAACCATGAAAGGAGTTCTCAAGCAACCAAGTTGAAACTTCCAAGTTAGCTAATATTGACCCAAATTTTAATACTCCTATGGGATCTAGGAATTTATTTACAAAGGTGGATATGTGCAAGTTCAATGGTAGATATCCTCTAACATGGATAAACCAAATGGGGAATTTTTTTGAAGTACATAAAGTCCCAAATGGAAAAGAGGTCACAATGTCTTCCCTATATCTAGAACTAGATCAATTCATTTGGTATCATTGGATTTGTACACATCGAAGGAAAAAGGGTCTCACTCTCTCATGGTCAATGTTTATGGATGAAATCCAAGCACAATATAGCAATAGTGTGATAGAAAAATTCTTCATCTAGATTGCTAAACTTTAACAAATAGGATCAGTTAAGGATTGTATTCAATTATTCCAAAATCTATCCTTAATAGTAGATACAATTACATAGAAGAACTTGAATGATTTATTCTTGGATCACATTCAACATGAGGTACACATGTTTAGTCCTAGATCTATAAATGATTCTTTTATCTTAGCACATAGGGTAGAGAAGTATTTGATTCCTAAGAAGTAAGGGGCTGATGTGATAAGAGAAAGGATATTCAACACCTTCTCTTCCTCAACCTACTAGGTTGTCTCAACAACAATTGAGGAGAAGAGATAAAAAGGGTTGTGTTTCAATTATGATAGCAAATATAGTCGAGGACATAAATGTAGCAAAAATATATTATTCTATATTAAAGGTCCAAGTGACAAAGAAGAGGAGGAACCCATATTAGAGGATGAAAGGAAGTCAAATGAGGAATCACATGATTCTCAACCAATAATTTCTTGTCATCCACTCTCAGGTTTTAGTGCTTCCAAAACTCTCAAGGTAGTGGGTTTCTTAAAGAAGCGGAAAGTAATAGTGTTGATCAACTCAGGTAGTACTCATAATTTCATCAACAAAAAATTGGAAACTCATGTAATTTTTTTTATATATCTAACTCCAAAGTTTTAAGTTTTGATTGCAGATGGTGATATAGTTAGTTGTTATGGGAAGTATCATAGCATTCAATTATCCATGGGAGATTATCACCTTGATAGCCCAATGTATGTGATATCCATAAGTGTAATAGATATTGTTTTGGGAGTACAATCACTTACTACATTGGGAACAATTGAGATGAACTTCCAAGAACTATTCATGAGATTTCAATTAGAAGAAAAGGTAGTAGAGCTAAGGGGATTGAAGGAAAAGTCCCCACAGATGGTAAGCTCTCATCAAATGTAAAAGTTTATTAAGAAAGGATTTGATGGTTTTGTGGTCTAGTTATGTTCATTAGAAGTCTCTCAATCTAATACTCTTACTCATCTAGATTTACAAGAAATAATTGATCGTAACCCAATGATTCTCAGAGATATGCCTAAAGGAATTCCTCCTAAGAGGGATCATGATCATGCCATACAACTAGTTCTAGGGAACTTATTGGTTATTTTTTAAGAACCAAACTCAATCTTACCAACTGCCTATGAATCTGCCATAATTCAATAATTAAAAAAGGAAAGGATTGTACAATGAACAAGTAAAGGATTTATAAGCCTTTACTTCTACTCTTTGGGCTCTGTGAAACCTAGGAGGGTGATCCTGACAATTTTTAGATGATACTCTTGTGCCATTTTACCATGAACATTGTGATAAATAGATACATTCCTTTCAACCGCAATTAGACACAATTCTTCAATAATTTGGAAATTCCTTTACCAAATTATTATATAAAAGCTCATAATGGATAGATCTCATACAAATTTGCAACAATTTATGGTATGTAAGTGATTTTTAACATGATTTTTTTCTCTGATAGGTAAGACTGACTCAATTGACTTTAAAGATAACCAATTTTACAAAACAGTGCCTTATAATTGGGTGATGGACTCATATTTACAACAAACTGTAATACAATCAACAAATAAACTTAGCATTTAAAGACTATTGTTATATTTCTTTGCATTTAAAACTCAAGAAAACCAGAACAAAACATACTTAGTAATCCTAATACTCCATCACGCAAATCTATAATTTCATTAAAGAATTTAATCAATTCTTTGAACTAAAGTAGAAATGAAACCACACATTCAACCGAAGAGATTGAAGACAAATAAAAGATCATTGATCATTTTATTCATAATCTATGTAACACAATACATGGGAGAGAAAATTTTCCAAAATTTATGATTTCCATTCATATGCCATTGTTGTTGTAAAATGATTAATACCTATTACAAACCAGAATTTGTACCTATGACTCAAAACTATCCTATTTCTCTGTGCTTGAATTAAAAAAATTACTATTCACATGAGCTTGAATGCTTAACCATCAAAAGAACCATGTAATTGGCCTTGAATTCCCATTTATAGAAACATGGGAGTTGTTGGAACTAGAATATTCATAAAAATTCTAAAGATTTTATCAACTGAGATCCAAATTTCATACTATCACTTTCATGAAAAAATCACATAATTTCCATAAACAAATCCAAAATAGCCTTTTACCATTGTACCGCTACCTCATTATCCACCCTATATAGCCATCACCATATACCTCCTTACCACAACCCCTTGTAGAATAGCTTGTGGTATCGTAATAATAGAAGCTAGCACTATCCTATATCACTTTTACCCTTTACTGCTATACCGTGGAGGGTTAGAACACAACCCGTGGTAGAACAGTGTAATGAAGAATAGTCATAAAGGGAAACTGTTATACCATGAAGGGGTAGAACAAGACCCGTGGTAGGGTGGTACACTAGAGAATAGTAACAAGAAGAGACACCGCCTTCTTGACACCACCATACCATGGACGGTTAAAATATAGCCCACAGTATAGTGGTTTAGTAAGGAAGAGTAATGAAATGACACCATGATACCACAGGGAGAAGAAAGGTAGCTTGTGGTAGAGCGGTATAGTAATATATGAACCAAGGATACACCACGGTACCACAATAAAGGAAAAGGTGATGTGTGGTAGAGTGTTATACTAAAGAAGGGTAACAAAACATATTGCAGTACTGTGAGGAAGTGAAAAGTGACACGAGGTAACATGGTAAAGCAGTTGTTAAGACATTTAAAGTAGGCCAATCACATCAGTCAACTTCAAAACATGAAGCTTTATAAAATTCTTTAACCTGAACAAACAAGCTATTACAGAAGTGAATTTGGGGAAATTAGAACAAGAATACAAAAGGCTAAGGATAACCTATAGAAGTGGTGAGCTCCCCCTGCATATGAAAAGGGGTGATAATAACAAGATACTTCCTATCTCTTCCTCAAAAGTAGAGCCTTTCCTAGTGCCTAATTTTTAGGTCTACTTCAAAAAAAATATCATCCATTGTGTCAAATTCTTGGGATAGATGCAGAAGATAATATGTCAGTAGGATTAATGAGGATGGCTATGATCATTTAGCATCCAGAGTCAAATGTTGAGTTTGATTTTTCATTTGTGGTTGAAGAGAAGATTCTTGAGGGTTTGTTGTAGGTCAAGGAAGCTAAGGCCCCCATGTCTTTTAGAAAATATTCTTTGCTATGTCAATTGATTTTGTATCAAAATGAAACAAAATGGACTAAAAGGATGAAATTGTGCACATAAGAGAATGGAGTTAGACTCCCTATATAGAATTGGTACTACATTTGGGATAGTAGGTGCATTGAATGTGATTTTGTTGTGTTCAAAGATGATTTTGTTGTTAGAATAATTATTTCCCTTGGTTTTTCAACACCAAGGTTACCACAATCTTTGATGAATGTAATGAGGCTAATGTAGTATAAGCTAGACCAAGGCTATACTCACAATTATGTTGATTGGTTCCTTATGCCACAACATACTATTATCAGGGTGTATGGTTGTGACAAATCACCACATATTTTTCCAAAATTTGTACCTACTAGAATATGCTTTTTGGAGTTCATGTGCTAGATGCTCTAGATGGAGCATGACTTAATGAAGAATCAGCGAAAGGGAGATTTTTTGCCTAATTTGATAGTGTTTGAAGAATTGTCTATTGGATCTGACATGTTGGAAGAGCTACAAAGGTTCATGAGGGTCAATTATCCCCTCAAATCTAGAAAGGAGAGAGTATGTGACCTAGAGGGTCACATTAATATGATCAGAAGGACCTTGCTAGCGAAGAGGGCCATATCCCATGTATTTGACCCGAATGAGGATGTAATAAGGAATTTGGTATATTTTTCTGATGTATTTCCAACAAGAAGATGGATAAAAATTATGAGGTGGGAAGAGCAGACAAGGAAAAGAATAAGAGTTTCAAAGGGTTCTTTGTTGATGAGCCCAACCTTCTCAAAAGGATGCAGTTAAACCTTGGTAAATTTGATGAATTTTATAAAATGGCCTAAGATGAGGGGTTAATTCTAGTTCCTACACCCCAACAACCATCACATGAAGCATCCAAATCTCATACACCACCCTCATTTCCTACACATCCATCCCCTCCATCTCCCACACATGAACCCCAAGCCAAGAAGCAGAAGATTGAGTCATTAGTTGATTATGGCTCTAGTGATGATGAGGAATAAGAAGCAGTCCTGACTTTGAATGAGATAAAGGAGGTGATAGAGTAGCAGAAAATTCAATAGCCTCATGATCCTAAAATCATAATATCATAAGAAGTTGTTGATGATATTTAGGAAGATGAGAGAGTAGTTGCCTCTCTAAGGTTTATGGAGGATGACAATTTTATTCACACTAATGAATTTAAATATTTTTGGATCAAGATGAAAATGAAGCCATTTGATGAAAGATTGAAGATAAATCTCATATGAGCTAATGATTCAAAATAGGCTGAAGTTCAGACCCAAACATTGGTAGAATTAAATATTGATAATATCAATGTTACCCCTCAGGAAGTAAGAGAATTAGTATTGAAAAGTGATATGTTGATCATACCAGAAATAGAATTGTCCAAGGTGTTTCTTTTGGACCAGATTAGAGCATAAGATGACCCAATGTTAGTTATAGAGTTTGACTCAAAGGAAGCTGTATCAAGAATAGGGTATAGCCCTACCACTCAGAATCTTGACTTATGGACAAAACAAAAGAGCACAAGGAAGACCAAACTCTTAGATGTGTATAGGAAATGAGGGGGTCAGCCATGGTGCAGTTAATAAAAGATAAAACTCCTATAGAGGTTGCAACCATAACCATGCATTCAACAATTTTCACCAAAGATGTGGAGAATATGGAGAAGAAAATAACTGAATATGAGAAAAAACTAAAATTATCAAATGATGAAGTAAACAAATTTTTTATTGAGATTATAAATTTGAAACAACAATTATAGTAGGAAACAACAGTGATAGGGGATGATATAGTTGTTTACCACCCACCTATCCAAGCTGAAGACCCACAAATTCAATAGATGAATGATGAAATTGATAGGCTAAAGAAACATAATATGGAAGATTTCAAGCATCACATCCTAGATATCTCAAGAAAAATATTGGATCACATAATTGAGATATTGAAGGAAAAAATAGGTGGAGTACATGAAAGCTTTAGCAATTTGGTTAAAACCTTGGAATAGATAAATTCCAATTCCCCTATCCTTGAGGAACTCTAGAAGAGATGGCAACCTACTTATCACATTCTAACTACTCTCTGCAAAGAAACAAAAAGGGATCTAGATGCCCCTTTGAGACTCAAGCCTACTCAGGAAATGGTGAAGGGGGTAATTGAGGAGCATAAGTACTTAATAGATATGAAGAAGAAAGTGGAAAATAGGAGGAATGCATTTGACTCCATTAAGTGCATTTTCAGCCCTGCGATCATCAAAGATGATAATCAATTGAAAGGTGTGGATGAGTGGAAATATGAATTTGATTGGATGGTTTCTCAGTGCTTGACACACATACAAAATGATGGGGATATCAGCCTTGACAAATTTCATACTTTTCTCGATGGTATTTTGATACTAGATAGTGGATACATGAAATTTATGGTGGATGTCAGGAACTTGCTTGATAATAGATGGAAGAGCCACCTCATGAATTTCACTACTGCACAAGAATTTAAATGGCCAAATGATCCAACAATCAGTAAGTGGCAGGAGAAGTATTTGGGCTCTGATGAGGATTGATCATCATCATCACAAAGAGATATTAATCATACAATAAAAGCTTTGTACAGGTCTTAGATGACTATGGGATTTTACTCGAAGACTAATGGATTAGCACACATGTTGTTGTTAAGTTATTTCTGTTATATTTAATTTCATAATTATGTTTTGTTACCAAAAGACATGTCCTTTGGTCTAAAGCTTATTTCCTCTCGTATAAATAAGAGAGACCAAGACCAAAAGGAAAGATCATATTAGAGATAGGAAAAAAGAATAGGCGAATAGGGATAATGTCTACATTTCAACAAACCATGATGCATGTATGAAATTCTGTAGAAATCAATGAAAGAGCTCTCATTTTGTGGCATCATACTGGTGTCAATTTTTTGTGAAATTAATTGAAAAATATTATCAAGTTGTCTCCAAGGTTGATATTTCTCTATTATTTAAATTTATATATCAAGTATATACTTAATTTATCAATGCGCATTTGTTGTATTTGTGTGGTATGATTAATTGGTTCTTTCAAGTAAAGATTAAATCCTTCTAGTCATTCATAGTAATTTGGAAGTATCATTTGGATCACTAAGAAGAACTTGGTAATTACATTCTTGCATGTTTATACAAGTTATAAACTAAATTCTGGATGCCAAACAATTATAATTTCTACCAAATAGAAGCCACTCATCTTAGAATTTCATTTGAATCCATTCTACCCAACAAGGCACTAGTCTCACCCATTTTATTTATTTAGCATCATACCAAATTCAAACTTAACATCTGTTAACTGAACATATTGAATTTTACCTTGATATTGCTTATACAATTCATACCAATTAGGATTTCATCTCTCCACTCCCAATTGCCACTGTGGATATATTTCTTAGGGAAGAAACACGCAATTAAAGTATGCTTCATTCACATAGGTATCCCTGCCTAGGTCTGGCAGAGCCTAAAGAGTAGAAGGTTCAAATTCATCATTTGTCCTTGTACGTTAGCCAAAAATGTATTAAGAGCTTGGAGACCTCTTGTAGTTTCAAACCAACATTTTTAAGACCTAACAGTTTGGCGACTCTACTGGGGAGTCAACTCAAAGTTAGGGCCTTTGTCATAGGGTCAAAAATATTACATAGACTTCACTGGGAATAAGAAGTTATAACATTTTATCACTTCCACATAAGTGAGTGGTGACTCTAATAACATAAAACATCAGACTATCACAATAGTTTACAACATGCATGATATAAGGTCCCTATATAAAGGAGGTCCTAGTGACAACAGTAAATGGACACATAAGAATGATAAGGGTAAGAAAGCATCTAATGATATGTGCATGAAAAATAAGGATAAAGCATCAAAACCACACTATGAGACGTATAATCACTATGATATATTGACAAATAGTTCAGCTCAGGAACCTCAGACTCCTAAAGAAAAAAGGAATCCTTTCTATCAGCTAGATCCTAGGAAAGATGAGGAATTTATGGTTGGTTTGGAGGCTAAAAAGGTTAGGATATAATAGGAATATGATCGTAGAATGGAGGAAAGTTAAGATGAGCCCATTGATAATGTAGCCCTTGAAGAAAACTATGAATTCATGACTTAGAAGGAATTAGATGCACACTTGGAATATGAAAGACAAGAAATGGAAAGATCAAAAGAAAATTATGAATAGAGGCTCCAATTGATAAAATAAATAGAATATTTGAAGCTACAAAAGGCCTAATATAGTGCTTAGATAGCTAGCCTCCCTAAATATGTACCACCTCATAGGAAAGGGAATAATAATGTAGGACCTTCAAATCTACCAAAAGCACAAAAAACTCAATCAGGTAATCAATACAAACCTCCAAATGTTCCACCTAAAAATCCATCACAACATCTAAATACTCAGCCACTCCATGGTCAACAATATGTGCCACCACCTCATGTACAATATAATAGTCCATTATATCAATACCAGTATCCTCAAAACCCACCTCCTTAGTAATACACAACCATGATTAGACAATTTGATTTAGTAGGATTCCAAGTATATCCTTACCCTATGGACAATAGTTGGAGAGGTCTTGTCCAAAAATTCATAGGAAGTAGTGCAGTCATCACTGAGGAACACCTAAGTAGTTTTAATGCTTTTATTCAAGATCTGGATATGTAGTATGAAGATGTATAGATGAGGTTATTTATGATGTCATTAACTAAAGAAGCTAGAGATTGGTTTAATAGTTTACTAACAACCTCTATTGATTCTATTCAAGATTTTTAGGATTAGTTTCTTGAATAGTATGGGAACCAATGTGTACTAGATTTTTCCTTGCATGAAGTAATAAGTATCCAAAAATATCAAAATGAGTTAGTCTATGACTTCAACCAAAAGTTCTCCAAATTGCATAATAAGATACCACCAGGTTCTAAGTTGGAAGACCCTATAGCATTAAGTATTTATCTACAAGAATTTGATCCAAAGATTGGATATGATCTCAAAAAATAGGTGCCCCAGAGATTTAGCTGAAGCTCAGAAAATAGCATTGACTATTGAAAAGAATAGAAAAGTTGTTGGGATGATAAGTAAGAGAGATAATCCTAGAGTTCCTCAACATTTTAACAATCCTCATCATAAGCAAGTAAATACATATAGGAATGAAATGCCTAGGTTGCATGATATTCCTTATAATACAAATTGGAAGGATAGAAAGCCTATGATGGATAGGCCTAAAAGTAAGGAGACTCCTGATCCTTTAAAGAAGAGAGGAGCATACATGATGAACAATAATCCTTGGTGTCAAGTTTGTGATTTGCCACATTCCCCTGACCATTGTATTGTAGCTCAATCAATACAAGAAGAGGAAATTATGGTAGACAATAATGAAGGGGATCACACAATTTATTTAACTTCCCATGCTCTTCATCCCATTGAGTAGGAACATTCAACTTCAAAAGAAGAAGGGTACAAGTATGGTGTTAATAACCATAGGTACAACATTCATTTGGAAGAACAACAAGTTTTTCTCATGATGAAGGAAACATTGATGAACAATGTTATGTTAGTACACCACCTCAGTCAAGTAAATATAGTGTAAGAAGACTGACTGAGAAAGAAATTAAGAAATTGACCATTGTTGTAGTGGAACAGGCAAAAAGAAAATATTGGTTGAGGAACATAATAGTAAATGAAGGTGAGGGTGTTCCGAGAGGCATATTTGTGAACGAAAAAACACAAGGAGAATCAAAGAAAACAAAAAAAAGCAACTCAACAAAAATGTGCAAAAGCATGTTCAGAAGGAGGAAAGCAAAGATTGGCATAAAAATAAACAAAAGCCTGATAAAAAAGAAAAAGAGGAAAGAAAAGGAGAGTCACTGGAGCAAAAGAAGATGATCAAAACAAAAGGTACCTCTTTTTATTTTACACAAGCTTTATCCTAGGTAAAAATTTCTTTCCCATTACTTGAAATGATGAAATTTAAAGAGTATAGGGATAGTGCCATTCAATTGATATCTAGTGGGAATGATAAAAACAAAAGCTCTAAAAATAAAGGGACCAATAAGGTCAGCAATAATCAAGAAAAGGTAAATATTCTTGAGGTTTGTCTAGGGGATACATTAATAAATCCTCCACAAGTTGACCCATTTTTTAATACATTACTTATAAATAACAAACTAGTGAGGAATTGTATGATAGATTTTGGTGTTGTTATCAATATCATGCTAGTAGGGGTTATGAAAGAACTTGGCATGTGGGTGGATACCAATGGTGGTAAGTTATATGCTATGGATAGCAGGCCTGTCCTAGTAATGGGAGTCATGAAAGATGTGGAAGTAAAATTGTCTGCTTATCCACAAGCAACTTATAATATTGAAATAACTATGATTGATACGCCTCCACATTTTTGAATGCTCTTGTTAAGGCAGTGGACTGCAACAGTTGGAGGGAATGTACAATTTGATCTATCCTATGCTACCATACCCATAAATGGTGAAGAGGTAAAATTATATAGAGAACCAAGGATGAACCAGATAGTGGTTTTTGTTCCTCAAGATTAGTTAAATTTCTTTTGTGATGTAGATTTGGGGAGTTTCAGATTAGAGCCTTCTCGGCCTGAACTAGTGAATACTGATTTAATTGATAAACATGTTTCCAAGAATGAGCACGGTGTGTGGAAGATGTATTTTTATGGAGCATATAGTCAGGAAGGAAATGGAGTTGAGGTAGTTTTTATTTCACCTAAAGGTATCACATTCAAATATTCATTTATGTTGACTTTTGAGTGTACTAACAATGTAGAAGAATATGAGGCCCTGTTAATTGGCTTAAATATGGCAGTCAAACACAAGATCAAATTGTTAACTGTTCTAGGAGATTCTGAATTGATCATTTCACAAGTTAGGTCAAAAATGTTGCAAAGAAAAAAAGGTTGAAACAATATAGAAATGCAATGTGGGACACAATTGAATTATTTGATGCTTTTTCAATTGAATGGATAGAAAAATCCAAAAATTTGATGGTAGATTTCTTAGCTAATATAGCCCTAAAAAGAGATGATATCACCTTGGCTAGAGTATCTCAGGTTGAATTCAAAACAAGGCCTTCCATCCCTAATAATATATATAATTGTCAAGTTTTCAATAATGACACTGATCTCATAAAATTCCTCCATTGTATAGATCAGTATGAAGCTTAGGAGATTGACTTTAATGCCTTTGTTGAAGAGGTAGATGGGAAACAAACTATATTTGGAAAAGAGGTTTTGCAGCTTAAAACCAACAAACTCCCCAAAGGGCTTGTGGCACTAGAAAGGGTATATGATGGAAATGGTCATTCTCTCATGAAGCAGACACCAGTCAAGAGAGAAGATATTGAAGAAATCAATTTGGGGACTGAGTTAGCTCCAAAAGAGGAATATGTTGGAAAGAAAATAAGTCCAACAATTAGAAGAATGCTAATTGTACTATTAAGAAAGTACAAGCATGTGTTTGTGCGGTCTTATGAGGATCTCAAGGCATATAGAGAGGATTTGTTCCAACATGAGATTCCATTAAAACTAGAAACAAAACCATTAAGGAAAAAGCAAAGGCCTATTAACCCAACTCTGGAACCTAAGATGCAAGAGGAGTTGGAAAAACTCAAAGATGGAGGCATTATCAAACCCATTAGACATTCAACATGGGTCTCAAATTTGGTTCTAGTAAGAAAGAAAAATGGGGATATCAGATTATGTGTAGACTTCAAAAATTTGAATGTTGTGTCCCTTAAAGATAATTACCCTCTCCCTAACATGGAATCCATACTACACAAAGTAATAGGATGTGAGTTTTTGTCAATGATGGATGAGTTTTCTGGGTATAATCAGGCTAAAGTCAAAGATTTTGAGCAATACAAGACAATATTTACTACACCGTGGGGGACATACGTTTATGTGAGAATGCCATTCGGGCTCACAAATGTAGGGGAAACCTTCCAAAGGGCCATGGATGTGGAATTTTCATATTTAATCAATGCTATAATGGTGGTGTACTAGGATGACCTCATTGCCTATTCAAAAAGGGAAAAAGACCATGTGGAACACTTAGAGAAAAAATTCATCAAAGCTTTGGAATATGGTATCAGTCTTAATCCTAAGAATAGTCACCTTTTTGTCATAGAGGGTAAGATTTTAGGGCATATTGTGTCAAAGGAAGGGATTAGAATAGACCCTGAAAGAGTAGAGGCCATAGATAAAATTCCCATTCCCAAAATTGTCAAAGCCATTCAATCATTTTTTGGGAAAATTAACTTTGTTAGGAGGTTTGTGTCAAATTTTTCTAAAATTATTAAACCCATATCCAAAATGTTGAAGAAGGGAGAAAATATACATTGGACTATAGAAGCCCTAGAAGCTTTTATATCCATCAAGAAGGCCATCAAAGAAGCTCCCATTCTGACATCTCCAGATATTCTCATTTGCCTCATTTCACACCATAGCAGCTATTATGTTACAAAAGAATGATGAACGTCATGCAGCCTATGTCCTTCTTTAGCAAGTCATTGCAGGGGTGAGAGCTAAAGTATGATATTATGGAGAAGCAAACTTTTGGATTGGTCAAAGCAGCAAAAGCCTTCAGACCATATCTAGTTGGAGCCAAGGTAATGCATATGTACCATAGGAAGCTATGAAAGATATTTTGGTACAAACAAAGGTAAAAGGGAAGAGATGTAGATGGATTAATAAAATCTAGGAATTTGATATGGAAATTCAGATTACCAAGTTAGTAAGGGGACAGGGTCTAGCTAAACTAATGATAAAAGAAAATATTGAAGCTAACCAAATCTACAATGTAGAAAATGAGGAAAGTGTAGTTGTAAGCATTGAACATACTCCTTGGTACAAAAACATAATATATTATCTCAGACACATGAAATTCCCTTAAGGATTGAATGATAATTAGAAGAGAACTTTAAAGTTGCAGACATCTAAGTACATATTAATAGAAGGGGATCTATTTTGGAAAAATAGGGATGGAGTGCTACTATTGTGTCTAGATGAATCACAGGAAAAACATGTCTTGAGGGAGATGCATGAGGGAGTGTGTGGAGGCCATCATTCTGCTAAAATGACTGCACATTAGATTCTTAGGGAAGGTTATTACTAGCTAAAGGTTTTCAATGACTCTTTTTCATATGTAAGGAAGTGTGAAGCTTTCCAGAAGTTCTCAAGAAAGATGAAATATCAAGGAGCATTACCACTTCGACCTTTACAAGTAGAAGCCTCTTTCCATCAACGGGGAATTGATTTTATTGGGGAAATATAGGAAAAGTCAAGTGGGGGACATAAATGGATAGTTGTAGCTACTAATTATTTCATTGAATGGGTAGAGGCAGTCCCAACAAAACAAGCAACAAGTAAGGTGGTAATAAATTTCCTATTGGAGAATATCATAACCATATTTGGTACACCAATTAGATTGATCATAGACAATGGGATGTGTTTTAGGTCCAATGAATTTAAGAGCTTCTACAACACATATAGTATTATTGTTTCTTATGTTTCCCCCTACCACCCACAAGTAAATTGTCAAGAAGAATCCAGTAATAAAAGTCTTTTAAAAATCATAAGAAGAATGTTAGATGGAAATAAAAAGGCCTAGGATTCAAATTTGAGAATGGCTATGTGGGAAGACAAAATTATTGTGAAAAAGGCAATTGGGAAATCTCCATTTGAGCTAGTGTATGGGACACAAGCTAGGATGCCACTAAAAAACCTTTTACTAGTTTATAATTTCATCCTTCAGGAAGATTTAGACATTCCAAAACCAATGGTGGAAAGAATGGAGCAACTTGCAGAGCTTGATGAAATAAGGAGAATGGCTCAGAGGAAGAATGTAAAGTTGTAATCTCAAATGAAGTACCTTTTTTATAAGAAATCCAAAAATAGAAAATTTGAGGTGAGTGATTTGGTGGTGACATGGAATGCTAGATGTCAAGAGAAGGGAAAGCATGGAAAATTTGAAGCTTTGTGGGTAGGTCCCTTTGTTATCAATGGTAAGGCGGGAGAAGATTCTTATTATTTGCAGAACATGTCTAGTGAGGAGCAAGAATTGCAAGTACATGGGAAATTTCTAAAGCATTTCTTTTCTTGAGGAGTACCAAAGGATTAAGGATTGCCAATGCATGGATAATTCTTAACAAGCCTCTTAAAATAATCTCTTTCCATGCATAGTAGTTTAGGAAATCATAAAAGGGACTAGGACTTGCTAGTACATGTACAATCCTAGATTTCCCTCATTAAAAACAAACTTTCTTTCCATGTATAGTAGTGTAGGTTCATTTCCAACTCCATTCTTTTCCATCTCCATATCCTTATTCATCCCATCCTCACCAATATTCATTTCTCATATCTTCTAAAATCTTGGTTTGCACCAAGAGATTCAGGATTCTTGCAATGATTGGTAAATCACTCATCCCCAATTGGAGTTGTTGTTGGAGCTAGAATTTTCATAAATTTTTTAAAGACTTTATCAACTAAGATCCAAATTTCATACTATCATTTTCACAAAAAAATCACATAATTTCCATCTACAAAGCCAAAATAGCCCTTTACCATTGTACCGCTACCTCATTATCCACCCTATATAGCCTTCATCTCATACCTCCTTACTGTAGCCCCTTGTAGAATAGCTCGTGGTATTATGGTAATAGAAGCTAGCACTATACTATATCATTTTTACCCTTTAGCACTATAAGGCAGAGGGTTATAACATAGCCTACGATAGAGTGGTGTAATGAAGACTATCATAAAGGGAAACCACTATACCGTGAGGGGTAGAACAAGACCCACAATATGGCGGTACACTAGAGAATAGTAACAAGAAGAGACACCGCCATACCATGGAGTGTTAAAACATAGCCCACAGTAAAGCGGTTTACTAAGGAAGAGTAATGAAATGACACCGTGGTACCATAGGGAGAAGAAAGGTAGCTCGTGGTAGAGTGGTATACTAATATATGAACCAAGAATACATTTTGGTACCGTAGGAAGAAGAAAGGTAGTGTTGATGATTTTTTCTGCACAATAACTCAGATAGAATATGAAATCCTATCTCTCTTGAAAGGTAAATCTCTATCAGCAAGCCTCAAGAGATAACCCCAAGGTCTCTGTAGACACCTAAAAATGACCTAGGCCTGCAAGCTTCATTTTTACCACTTTCGTCCTAGCATAATTATAACATTTAATTATGTCCTTGGTCCACATTCGACTATTGATTAAATAATTCACAATTATTTAATTAATTCATGTCCTTTGATTCTTCATGATTATTAAATAAATAAATTTTATTTATTTATTAAATACGTCATTAATTGTCTAGGTCTTCCCTTAATTAAATAAATTTCTAAATTTATTTAATTACCCTCCGTCATTTATTTCTTCCTGATTATTAAATAAATAAGTTTTATTTATTTATTTAATATGTCACTAATTGTCTTAATTAAATGAATTAATTAATTTATTTAATTAATTAATCTTATCTACTAAATTAAATAATTATCTTTAATTATTTAATTATCATTTTGATAATGCTCTCATTTTAAATAAATTAAATTATTTAAAATGTCATCACAATCTTAACTGACAGTTCATTTTGGTAAATAATCTAAAAAAAGATTATTTATTATCTCGTAAAATCCATAATTTGAATTAATTTAATTCAAATTGGTAACTAAACTTCCAAAAATCAAGTAATCAGGTAGATTCTTGATTTTCCAAATCTGATCTTCAGTTCAGTCTTTATCTTCTCAATTTTGAAAATCTTTATTTCTTTAATTAATTTGTCTCATTCATTCTCCACCGTCGATCCAATTATCTAAGATATTATCTTGACTGTTCGATTAATGATTTTGCCCTAATCCTAATTAGGGATTCTCAGATTAAATCTGGGCCTCTCATTTTAGGTTCTCATCATCAATTAATCTCATCCGTCCATTCAAAATGACATTTTCTATAAAATGTCATTTTCCTCTCACTTTTCAGGGGACACACACACACACATACACGCTGACATTTTACATAGACACATTACATTTTAGGCATTTTACACACTTAGATTTCATAGCAATTTCAACACTTATTATCTTTATTTGATCAAATCTTAGCATATTTAGGCATTATCAATCATGGTCATAGGCATAGTCATTAGGCATATTTAAACTCCTTCAAAGCCTGGTGTAGGACTTAGACATTTGCAGATTGCTTGCATGATGAATCTAAGGGCAACATCATCTAGCAAGCAAGAAGGTATTACAAAAGTGAATCATGGAGGTATTGACGATTAGGTATAATTGTTCTGTGTTCTACTTCCTTTGTGTTTTGTAAGATCTTTGGGTTTCATTGTCATTTATTGATTTGTTGCTAACAACTTGAATCGAACCTAAAAGAAATCCCTTGATTAAATTGGTGAACCCGACTCCTTTTTTCTGGTTATTTTTGTACATTTTTTTTGTGTTTTCTACTATTTTGTAGGTATAGGTACGGAGTGATGCAACCACTTTTTTCTTTTTTAACATCGCGACGCATCTGACAACAAAAAGGTCACAATCGCTCTAACAAGACACAATCAATATCTTGAACGACGCATCTGCTCTGTCGTGTTGCATTCGATATCTTGACAATGCATATGCTCTGTCGTGCCGCATCTGACTAGTAAATCTTTTCTTTCAGTTTTGACATTCTGATTTTTAGATTTTAGGGTTTTTCTAGTTGCTAGTTTCTTTCTGGTTTTTCTGGTCTTCTAATTTCCTGGTTTTTCATTTCTACATGTTAGCTAGCTTAGATTTTTTGGTGTTACTAATCTTCATTTGCAGCGTGTGGTAGTTACTATTCGTGTGTCGAAGACCATTTAGTAAAGAAACTACTAATATTTTGTCTACAAATTCGAATGACGAAGACAGAATAAAATAAACATTGTGTTTGTCTTTTATAGAGTAGCAAACATTTAACTTTGGTGCACATAAAAAGAACATTCATGTCTTCTTTACTTGATTGTGTTTGCAAAATGGTAGGTGATTATGCTCTCACTTTGTGAAAACCTTGTGATCAGAAAACCAGACCCATTTTTATTTGTTATTACCCTGACTTGGTATATCGGAGTATCCTCTCCCCTCGCGCTTTCGGGCGATCTTAGGTGTAAGAGAAATGGTTACCAACTCTAGAAATTGGGCCTACCTGGGGATTTCATCACCCCAACATGACTCAAACTGGCAATGGAGCTAAAGCCAAGCTACCCCCGACTGGTATATAAATGTAAACCTTAAGGGAAATCCTAAGGTTGCTTGTGCGGATGTGTCATACGGACGGAGTTGTACTCCCTTAAACCCTGTTGAGCTTAACCTCTTCAGGATGGAGTGCCACCTTAATGGTGATTAATCTCTTGCCCCATGTATGGTCACTCAAACGGGGGCCCCTAACTAAAAACTCTTGTATAGAAAGCCAAAATCCTTCTATTTTCTAGTGCAGCACCGGTCGGTGTGAAGGCACCCACACTTTTGCAGTTTGTAGTAGATGTGATCAACTTGCCATGGGAGTTTCATGGGGGTTGGAAGCTTGGTTGGCTTGAGAAGAGAGTGCACTGTAAGGGGGAGCCCATGCAGCCAAGCTTCTAAATTCACACACTATAGATATGCAATTGGGGAAACCCATGTGGAATCTAGTGAATATTGTCATGGCCTAACCTAGGATTGTGCTTATCTGATGTGTGTTTGGTTACTTTTCAAAACACTGTCTTTGTCAAGTGTTTTCTAGTTCTATCATAGTTCGAAACAAAACATTCAACAAATAGACCAAACTTGCCATCAAAATGACAAGAAAATCACTTTGAAACAAAACAGTGTTGCATCTGTCGAACCACAATTGATTTTCTGCACCGCAACTACTCTGTTAAACCACATCTAGAATTTATATCACTGCATCTGTAGGCGTCGTGATGCATTTGAACACTAAAAAGCCGCATATGCTAAATCAAGTCACATCTGCTAGTCCAAAAGCCGCAATTGCAAAAAATGAACCGCATTTGCTAAACTGAGACGCAACTGACATCTCAAATGACGCATTTTCCTATCACTGTTTAAAACTTCATCCAAAGTCTTCATCTTGTCAATAATCTATCAAACACTATTTCCTAGAAGACTCTATTAGAAACCAAACTTGAAATTGCTCAAAGTCTTGACCACTAGGTTGCATCCTTCATTATTTTAGTTGCATACATTTGACATTAGGTTGTCCCTAGGTTCACATTTTTGCATACTTAGGATTAGGAAAACCTCAACACATTTGCAACAACATTGCTTTCAAAATTAGGCTCTTTCAGACTAAGTTATCAAACCCCTTTTTAGTCATTGTATTCTTTGTGAGATTTTTCCAACTCAAAAGTCTAGTTAGGAAAACTCACTAGTCATTTAGACCTCGTCACCTTGTCATTTTCAACAAAGTCCTTTAGTAGCCAAAATCGAAACCAAAGTTTGAGCTTAGACATGCTTAGGTACCCTTGTCTTAAAGTGCATTTTAGGTCTACACATTGCATATCCTATTCACAAAAAGATTCAAAACATTAGTCATCCTAGTCATCATTTTGAACCTAGATCTCACATAATACCATCATCATTTAGCTGTCATTCCTTTTCATTTGAGCAATATCATTTATGGTGGAAACTAGACTTCAGAAACAATAAAGACAAATGGAAAATTTTTAGATGATCCTATTTCCACTGTCGATAATCATACAAGTGACCCAAACTTGACCTTTTATGATCCATCTTCCAATTCAAACAATCCACCTCCAATGACAACGCAATCCTCATCAAACAGTACATTTGAACTCTACTTGCAAAGAGATGAATATGGTCAAATACTTCAGGAAAACATAGAGGCACCAGCACAAAACCTAGAGGCCTCTCACTTCGTTGAAACAATGGTCCATCATGACAGAGATAGATTCTTGGCTATAGTCTTGAGTGAAGGAGCCAAATTACCTCAAGGATTTGACATTAACACGATAAATGTGACACCTTCTAACCCTAATAACAACAATGCACATAACATGTCACATAGTGGTAAACTTCCAAACACTACGAGCAATACTCCTATTGACACTACAATGACAGTGCATGCTACTTCCAACATCCAAAGCACATCCAACAACATAAATACCATGACAGTAAATGCCACGGGGGCATCATCAAGTCACAACAATCCCCCCTTGATAGCTCCATCTACTACCATGAGTACACCTTTGACATATCCACTCAGTGGTATTTCACAAAATCCTTTGGGAGGGGGCAAAGGATGCATTTTTATCCAAGGAAAACAACCAAATGTTAACACGACAACACAATCACATGTCATTGCCTCCCAAGGTAAAAACACGAACATTCCCCTTGTGCAAAACCAACAATTCGCACAAGGTGGCCAAGTAACACAACCCATGGTACCATTAACACATCATAACATTCATGGTCATCACATCCCCCAAATAACGACACACATGGTTGGGGGACACATCCCAACCTACTCATCTAACGTTCATACTCACCAACATGCACCCAATCATAACCTTCAATATCAACATGCACCCAATCATAACCTTCAATATCAACATGTACCCAATCATAACCCTCAACACCAACATGTACCCAATCATAGCCTTCAATATCAACAACACGCTAATCCGCACATGTCATACATGCCACAATAATCCATATTGCCACAATTCACCAATATTTGCACACAACAAACAGGGCCCTATGGTGTACCAGGCAATCCAATGTACTGAAACATAAATGACCCTGTTGTGGACGCCCTCCAAACAAGATTGAGGGATGTAGAGAAAACTATCCAAAACATATACATTTCAGGTCAGAAATCAGAAATATCATATGACCTAGATGTATACCCATTTGACATGAGCTTATACATGCCTCCATTTCCTCTGGGATATGTGTCACCCAACTTCACAAAATATAGAGGCAAGACAAACCCCATTGAACATGTTCGCGAATTCGCAACCAATTGTATGGACATCACCTATGAACAAACATACTTGATGAGACTTTTTTCTAAAAGTCTGGTGGGTCAAGCCCTTGAATGGTTTTCCACACAAAAGTATATCCAGACATGGGATGAGCTTAAACAAAAATTCATCAAAAATTATGCATACAACATTGACATGGATACCTCTATCACTAGCTTGTGCAATCTCACGCAAGAGGATGCTGGTGAGACTTTCATCCCATTCTTTCAGAAATGGAGAAGTCTAGCTAGTAGATGTCATAATGATATACCCGAAAGGGAAAAGGTCAACATGTTTGTGCAAACACTTCTTGGGACCCTAAAAAATGCATTGCAAGTACATTGTTGCACAAACTTCATAGACTTAGTTGAAAAAGGGGTCCAGATTGAGAAAGCCCTTATTGCAAAGGGAGAATTACGATATGGTTCCAAAAACACAAATGTCAATCCAACCACCGACAAAAACAAATATTGGGTTAAAAATAAACACGTTACAAATGACGGCATTGTTGATGCTAAGGCTGCGAACATCGTGGGTCCTGTACTGACCCTAAAGGGGGTTCAACAACAAAACAAACCAATAATGACACTAACACCTCCTCCCAATATTCCTTCAAACAACCCAAGTGGTCAAAACAATCAGGGACAATACCGTCAAATGAGACAATTTCCTAAAGTTTGCACATACACTTCTTTGGGGGAACCCATTGAGGAAGTCCTCAAGAAATGCATCCAGAATGGGGTCATCCTACTTCAAGAACCAAAACCATATGACCCAGGACAATTCAAACTAGCATGGTGGAATGATAATACATTTTGCAACTACCATCGAGGAAAAGGACATACAACTTCTAACTATCACCAATTGAAAAACCTAATACAAGATCTTATCAAAAGTCGCGTCATTGAAGTAGGTGGATCTCAATTTTCCTCCAATTCAGATCATACTATCCATAAGAATCCACTGCAAGACCATGGTTCTCATAATGCTTACACATCAGGTCCACATAATCAAGCTAACTTCACCCGAGTCAAGTATGACTATTCTGGTGGACCTATTATAAACAATGTCCGAACTAACAATGAATACATCAATACCATTATGGTTAGAAGAGCACCCCAATGTAATGCTACTACTCGCAGTGGCAAGGTCACTATAGCTAGTCCACCTCCCGCTAGACAAGCCAAAATCACCATACTGGGCCCGTCTGCTAAACAGACACAACCTGGCCCATCTGCTAAATGGCCAAAACCTGTCTCGACCACAAAGCAATGGAAACCCAAAAGTCAGTTCAACCTCATTGACCAGCTAGGAAAGACTCCTGCACAAATCTCTATACTCGAGTTGCTTTGTATCTCTCCCACACACAAAGATATCCTAGATAAAATCCTACTAGAGTCATTGGTCCCCAAGGACATCGATGTCAATCAATTTGAAACCATGGTGGGATATCTTACTACGCATCACCACGTCACCTTCTCGGGTCAAGATTACTCATCACATAAAACCAACCACAATGATGCATTGCACATAGAAACATTTTTCCACAAACACAAAGTTAGATAGGTTTTAGTAGATGGGGGAGCAGGATTGAATATATGCTCCCTCAAACTAGTTAAGGCTCTTGGGTTCTCTGATGCGTGCATAGACCTAATGAAAATTATAGTGATCAAAGCATATGATGACAAGGAACACTCTACATAGGGCGTTATCTCTCTCCCAATCAGAGTGGGACTTGTCATTGTGGACACAATCTACCAGGTCCTAGATTTGGAACTACCATATAACATCTTATTAGGCCATCCATGGATTCATGCCTTAAAAGCTGTTTCGTCCACATACCACCAATGCCTCAAGTTTCCATTTGATGGAACAGAAATAACCATATATGGAGACCCCAACCCTTTCCAATATTGTACAAACTTAAGGGGTATCTCTGAGAATTGAGTACCTATTAACCAAGAAGCACCTGGCTCCTCATCATCCAAATATATCGACCCATCCACACTCACGCCATCTTCCATATCTGCTCCATCCACGTCTTCCGCCATACCACCACTTTCCACTAGCCATAAGATTGAATCCACTATCAAAATCCAGGACCTTGGCTACGGAGAATTCAAACTGCGCACAACATATAGCATAACAATAATGCCCAGGTCTCCAAAGGACTATGGTCGGCCATGTTTTAGAATGGAACCTTAGGAAATTTTCAAAGTTCCACTTTTTTATCAAGTGGGGAGACACAAGTAAGGAAGACCTTACTGACATTACAGGATGGATTTACAAGGATACTGTCACCCTACCCCCATTACCAGTTCAAAAATATGGCAAGGGTTTTGACATCATGAAGGCTAAAGGCTACGATGGTACTAGTGGCCTAGGAAAAAATAAAACTGGCTGGAGGGATCCCATAGAAACTTTTTAAATTTTGAAATATCTTGGATTAGGGTTTGGATCACCTGACAATGATGATCGTCATACCTCTGGACTTTCAAATGAGCGAGTGTATGCTTTAGATAGTGTCGAGACTACTAGAGAAACCCTCACCGAAACTGACTCCCATGAGTGGGTATTTGGCTCAGAATGATCCCTAAGTGACTGTTGTCTTGATGATTTATTTTTCAAACTGGAGGAACTAACCTCTAAACAACGGTTTTGGCAAACATTCAAAATTGAACAAGCACCAAATGGTCAATGTCGCATTATCATTCCCCATGACGTCCCACACCCATCATCTAAACCCATTCCATTCAATCCATCTGAAGTATCAGACGACAGTGACAATCAGGGCTCTACAACCTTCACTCCTTATTTTGACAACGACTATGACACTAGTGAAAGAGAATATTGGATAGAGTTCGATGTCGAGTTGGATGATGATAATCTCATCTACAACATCACTGAACATGTCTGCATGTTGTCTGCATCCTCACCTCCATTCACCAGTACTGACGATGGCATTACCTTAGTCTACCCTAAACTAGTCTATTGGGACCAACAAGGACTGCCGACACTGGACACATTTCAAAATGATGAGGCAATTACTGAATTTATGGGATTACGAGAAGGTATACCCAATGGGGACCACAAATTAGGATACATAATTGATTTAGATTGCATGACATACTTTGGCGAGACTGCTCAGTCCTCTAGTCACAAAAGTAAAAATAAGAATAAAACAAAAAGTGAAACGTCTCTAGGTGAAAACTAAAAGGGACCTCTTGACGATAAAATATTAAAAATAAAGGACGTATCTACGGTTGAAAACCTCTCTGAGGCACCCAAAGATGGAGGACTAGACTTTCTCCCCATGCAATAGGAGAAATCATCCATGCTTATTGAGGACATAATAGGAGATAACATTTCAACTGTAGACGACCCCAAGATGGTCCTATTTGTTGCCTCATTGACTGACGAAGAGAAACCAAAATTTCATAAATTCTTTGCAGAACAAAAAATAAACTTCACATGGTCATATGCTGACCTGCCAGGATTGGACCCAGAACCGGTTCTGCACCATCTGCCACTCTTACCTAATGCTAAACCGACCAAGCAGAAGTTGCAAAAAATGCATCCTCAAGTTGCTCTATTGGTCAAGGCCGAGTTAAATAAACTACTGGATGTTGGATTCATAAGGTCTATAGATTATGCTAAATGGATTTCCAACCTAGTGCTGGTGACAAAACCAAATGGGCTGATCCGTGTCTGTACAGATTTCTGAGACCTAAATAAAGCATGCCCAAAGGATGAATTTCCTTTGCCAAACATTGACATTATAGTTGATCTTATAGCGGGATATGAGATGCTATCCCTCATGGATGGTTTTTTCGGCTATAATCAGATTTGCATTGCTCCTGAGGACCAACACAAAACAACATTTACTTGCCCATGGGGTACATATTCTTGTAATGTCATGACATTCGGTCTCAAAAATGCAGGTGCCACATACCAAAGGGCTATGACCACAATCTTCCATGACATCATGCACAAAATAATGGAAGACTATGTGGATGACCTATTGGCCAAATCAGTAACCAGGAAAGATTATCTGAAGGTACTTGACACAATTTTCAAGAGACTTGAAGAGTACAAAGTCTGGCTAAACCCTAAGAAGTGTGTTTTTAGGGTAACATTAGAAAAACTCTTGGGATACATAGTTTCCCGAAGAGGCATAGAGGTTGATCCTGCAAAGGTCAAAGCTATCATAGACATGCCACCACCCAGAGGAATCAGTGAACTAAGAACTCTACAAGGCAGAGTACAATCTATTCGGCATTTCATAGCCCAATTGGTAGATAAGTGTCACCCATTCTAGTATCTGTTGCGTAAGGGTATCCCCTTTGTATGGACAGATAAATGTCAGGAATCCTTTCAGAAAATCAAAGATTATCTACTGCCAACACTAGTCCTCATGCCTCCAATTCATGGAAAGCCATTGATACTCTACATCTTGACTGCTAGTTCAGCACTGGGGGCATTACTAGCATAGAATGATCATGAAGGAATAGAACAAGCTATCTATTACATCAGTCGCACACTAATAGGGTATGAGTTGAACTATACAAACATTGAACGTGCATGCCTTGTTGTTGTCTTTGCATCCCAGACATTAAGACACTATATTCTTAGTCACCAGACATAGCTGGTTGCCAAGATTGATCCACTGAAATGCCTCTTGAGTCGGGTGGCATTAACAGGCCGGTTGGCAAAATGGGTTATGATACTAAGTGAGTATGACATACAATATGTCAAACGTAAGGCAATAAAAGGATGGGTAATAGCAGATCAACTGGCAGATGCACCAATTCAAGTCACTCATCCACTAGTAACTAACTTTCCCGATGAGTCTATTTTTCATACAGAACCGGTGGTACCATGGAAGCTATATTTTGATGGGTCTCATACTGGTCATGGCTCAGGTGCTAGACTCTTGTTTATCACACCACAGGGGGATTCAATTCCTAAGGCATTCTAGATCTCTTTCCCTTGTACAAATACCATGGCCGAATATGAAGCACTAGTCATAGGTCTCAAAATGGCAATCAAATGGAAAATTCAAACGTTGCTTGTATTCGGGGATTCCTAGCTTGTTATCAACCAAGTGAATGATGACTATGAAACAAAGGATGAGAAGTTGCTTCCCTACAAGAGGATGGTGGAAAGTTTCCTAACATACTTCCACTTGATTGCTTTTGAACAAATCCCCAGGGTACAGAATAAGGCAGTTGATGCAATGGCTACTATTGGTTCTCTCTTGGACATCCCTCAAAATGTGTCACAATTTGAGTTCTTAGTAGAACAGCTTTTAATCCCAGCATACGATATCCCAAAATCAAAAATGGTTTACAAACTTGTTGGTCCCAACTCTCCCTGGTATCAAGACATTTACGACTACCTAAAATCTCAAACCCTTCCACTCAACCTGTCCAATAACCAAAGGAAGTCCTTCATCCAAAAATCTTCCAAGTATGCCATCGTTAGTGACACCTTGTACCACCGTAGTTTTGATGACACCCTCCTTAGATGTCTTGACACCGATGAAGCGTGTACAACCTTACGCGAAGTGCATGATGGTATATGTGGATCTCATTCGAGTGGTCCTACTCTAGCTAAGAAAGTAACAAGACTTGGGTATTTGGCCAACAATTGAAAAAGATGCAATTGAATATGTGAGGACTTGTCGCAAATGTCAGATTCACAGCGACTTGATTCATGCTCCAGCACAAGAACTTCAACCAATCACTTCTCCCTGGCCCTTCGCTCAATGGGGACTCGACCTCATGGGTAAAATTCATCTAACATCCTCCAATGGCCTCAAATTCATTATCACCGCCACTAAGTATTTTACAAAGTGGATTGAAGCCATCCCATTGACATATATTACCGGCAAACAAATATCGAAGTTCATCCTTAACTACATCATTTTCCAGTATGGCCTTCCAAAATCCATCATCACTGACAATGGATGTCCATTTAAAAACCAAGACATTTGGGAGTTATGTGAGCAATTCCATATCCAACACCACTTTTCATCTCCCTACTACCCACAAGGAAACGGTCAAGCTGAGGCATCTAATAAAACCATTGTCAAGATCCTAAAAAATACTATCAATGACGCTGGCCGTGACTAGCACATACAACTCAACCCTGCTCTATGGGCTTACCGAACTAGCATTCGTACGCCTACAGGAGCCACCCCATTTTCCTTAGTCTTTGGCGCTGAGGCCATCTTACCCATTGAGGTCAAAATTCCTTCGTTACAAGTCTCCTTGAAGGGTCTAACTAATGAAGAGGAGTATTGACAATCACGCTTGCATGAGCTGGAAATGCTAGAAGAAAGAAGGAAAAATTCACTGAACCATCTCCAAGCATATCAGAACCATCTTTCTCACAGCTACAATAAGAAGGTTATGATCATAAATTTTGACATTGACAACCTAGTTCTCATGCAGAACCCCAAGAACCAAGCCAATAGATAAAAGTTAGGAAAGTTTGAACCAAACTAGTTGGGTCCCTACATTATCACATCTTCTTTCGGTTCTAGAGCATATCAGCTAGCCACACCAGATGGAGAGCAACTGACAGATCCCATCAACAGTTTACATCTCTGAAGGTTCTACGCATAGCATCAGAGGACTAAGTTGGAAACTGTAAAATACAAAAAAATTGAAAAATGATAAAAAAATGGTTGACTTGATGAAAACCTAGCAAACAGGCGTCTTGGTGACACCAAAAAAGATAAAAAAAAGTCAAGAAAAATAGTAAAGAGAAAAATGATTCATTCAATAGTGAAAACCTAGCAAATAGACACTTTGGACAAGTACCATGGTGAAAACTTGGCAAATAGGCACCATGTGTAGTCAATCATTGCTCTGCCATCTACTGTCACTTTGTTTGCCTTGGCCTAGGATGAAAGGTATTATCGTCATCACCACCACATTTTACCCTACCTGTCATAGTGGATAAACGATTGACATCAAGTCCTGACGACTGTCCATCTAGTAAACCAGTAGCATCCTATCCATGTTCCTTAAAAATGGCTAAGTCTTGGACCTGACTGGGGGCAAAATCTTTATCATGAAACTATAGTGGGTGTCACACATGATCTTGACAATTGGAAAAAAGTCCTGAAAAAAGACCAAAAACATCATAAAGCTCCTGAAAAAAGACAAAAAAAACATCACAAAAGGTCTTGAAAAAAGACAAAAAACATCGCAAAAAGTCCTAAAAAAGACCAAAAACATCATAAATAGTCCAGAAGAAAGACCTAAAAATCATAAAACGTCCTGAAGAAAACCACAAACAAAACATCATACTGTTGGACGAGCGTGAACACATTGTCATCTCTTGTCAAAATCAGTTGTATCAATCAGTCTTTGTCATTTGTCCAAACTACGTTGTCTCTATGCATTTGCTACGTAGGCAAGACTCACATTTGAGTCCCCGAGACATTAGGTCAGTCCATTTAGGTTTTTCGGAATAAAATCATGATGCAATCTTTGGTCACCAAGACAAAGTCATTGGTCGTGTCGAACTACAAGGTCTTTGATTGTATGACGTAGGCAAGGCCATCTATCGATGAGCCCCCGAGGCCGTGCTAGGTCAGTCCATTAGGGTTCATGGCACTACACTAGCACACACGTCAAAATATCTTCAAGACAAAGCGAATCGCTCCCAAATGGGTAAACTCCTAAAAAACAAATCATGCCAATCAATTATTTCAATATGAAAGTTTCATCATCACGTCAATCATATCATCATGACAATATCAGCATATAATCAAACACAAGTCAGACTCGGGCAAAGCAATTCAAATCATCATAACCTATTAAACTATCAAACTTTAGGTTAATCTTCAGATGAGTCCTTTTGAATGATAACCTTTGTCATTTATGCCTTAGGATGTGTCTTTCCTAGGCATCGTCATTGTCATTTGACATTTTGAGTGATCCTCTTGACATCTAAAGATCACTCTTCGTGACATCAGTATTCTTTAGATGTGTCCTTCTAAAGAACCAACTCTGTCATTTATGCCTTAGTATGTGTCTTTCCTAGGCATCGTTATTGTCATTTGACATTTTGAGTGATCCTCTTGACATCTAAAGATCACTCTTCGTGACATCAGTATTCTTTAGATGTGTCCTTCTGAAGAACCAACTCTATCATTTATGTCGTAGGATGTGTCCTTCCTAGGCATCGTCATCATTTAGAGGGACCCCTTATGACTATTAGGGATAAAATCCTCTCGACATCAGAATTATTCAGGATGTGTCCTTGAATTCACCAATTCTTGACATTTTTTTAAGATCATCAAAACTTTAAACATTTCGACATCTCGACATTATCAAACATGGCATCTTGGCATCAGAATAATGGATATCCAGATGCACTTGGCAAAAACTTGACAATTTTCTTTTAGTTTTTTATCATGATATTAGTTTTTCAGCGAGGTCCTAATTTTGGGATTTAGAAAAATAATGACATATCGTGGTAAGGGCTCTATTTTTATATTTTGACAATCATGCCACTAGTTTCTCAAGGATGTCCTGGAAATAGGATTTAGAGAAGCAATGACGTCTCATGATTTGTCCTTATCTTTTTTTGCATGTGGTTGATTATGGCAAAAAGACTGGGGCAATCACGCTCTTAGTATGAGTCATGATCATCCTTGTTTGTGACTATTTATTTTACATGATGGTACGACCTTGCACACCTTGATCTATTTCATATCATGGTGTTTCTTGGCCATCACAACAATCTGCCCAATGATGATTAAGAGCAATAAATATTAAAAGTCTTATGGTAAGGTTTGAAGGATTTGGTCTAGGAACTAACATGCATTTTCTTTAGTCTTGTCATTTTCTCTCACTCATCTCATATAGGCATTGCATCCATATCATCATCCATATCTTTTGCACTAACATTTCTTCGTCTCTTCATATTCTAGTCTTCTAATCAATTTCAAGAGCACACCCATGTTCTTGGAACCTGTCTCTCCTCTCGAGGGGGCATACCATAACCCTCCTCGTCATTCTTCCTCATCTTATTTTGCACTGGGGCATATTTTTGACTTATTTTCTTTGTCACAATGTGACAAGCAACATTATGACAAAGAGGGGCAAAATGTAGACACCTAAAAATGACCTAGGCCTGCAAGCTTCATTTTTACCACTTTCGTCCTATCATAATTATAACATTTAATTATGTCCTTGGTCCACATTCGACTATTGATTAAATAATTCATAATTATTTAATTAATTCATGTCCTTTGATTCTTCATGATTATTAAATAAATAAATTTCATTTATTTATTAAATACGTCATTAATTGTCTAGGTTTTCCCTTAATTAAATAAATTTCTTAATTTATTTAATTACCCTCCGTCATTTATTTCTTCCTGATTATTAAATAAATAAGTTTTATTTATTTATTTAATGTCACTAATTGTCTTAATTAAATGAATTAATTAATTAATCTTATCTGCTAAATTAAATAATTATCTTTAATTATTTAATTGTCATTTTGATATTCCTCTCATTTTCAATAAATTAAATTATTTAAAATGTCATCACAATCTTAACTGACAGTTCATTTTGGTAAATAATCTAAAAAAAGATTATTTATTATCTCATAAAATCCATAATTTAAATTAATTTAATTCAAATTGGTAACTAATCTTCCAAAAATCAAGTAATTGGGCAGATTCTTGATTTTCCAAATCTGATCTTCAGTTCAGTCTTTATCTTCTCAATTTTGAAAATCTTTATTTCTTTAATTAATTTGTCTCATTCATTCTCCGTCATCGATCCAATTATCTGAGATATTATCTTGACCGTTCGATTAATGATTTTTCCCTAATTCTAATTAGGGATTCTCAGATTAAATCTGGACCTCTCATTTTAGGTTTTCATCATCAATTAATCTCATTCGTCCATTCAAAATGACATTTTCTATAAAATGTCATTTTCCTCTCACTTTTCGGGGGACACACACACACATACACGCTAACATTTTACATAGACACATTACATTTTAGGCATTTTGCACACTTAGATTTCATAGAAATTTAAACACTTATTATCTTTATTTGATCAAATCTTAGCATATTTAGGCATTATCAATCATGGTCATAGGCATAGTCATTAGGCATATTTAAACTCCTTCAAAGCTTGGTGTAGGACTTAGACATTTGCAGATTGCTCACACGACGAATCTGAGGGCAACATCATCCAGCAAGCAAGAAGGTATTACAAAAGTGAATCATGGAGGTATCGGCGATCAGGTATAATTGTTCTGTGTTCTACTTCCTTTGTGTTTTGTAAGATCTTTGGGTTTCATTGTCATTTATTGATTTGTTGCTAACAACTTGAATTGAACCTAAAAGAAATCCCTTGATTACAGTCTCTAATGTCAGGTCTTGACAATGCATAAACAACTCAGATAATATGTGAAAATGTTGGTAATCACAAAGGGACCTTACTACAAGCAAAGACTGAATCTTGAATTTATTAGATCTAGCAATGTAATGATACTTCAATCCTAAATCTAACTCAGATAATAAAGAAATAACAAAAGGTTAGGGTTTCAGAGAGATTCCTAAATTTAACTACTCCTAAGATTAACAATACAAATGATGAAATACTTGAAATGGACCAATCCCTCATAAACTAATTCCTTCTTGACCAAGATAAATCTACAATATTACAAAAAACAATGTAATCTTCCAAGGTATTAAGATTTTTAGATCTTGAACATTCATCCAAGACAACCCAATTGCAATTGAAATGAATAAATCTCCACAATTGAACTAAGCACAATGAATATAAGGTCCAATCTAACTTTGCAAAACAACTAACAATCAACTAGCTGCAAAAAGTATGGACTAGGGATTGTTGCAACACTTAAAGCATCAAACCATAAACACCATTAAATGAGATCTAACATACATCTAATAACCTTGAGCAGTTTAAAAGATAGAATCGTAAGAACCATGCAAGATAAGTCAACACAAAAGAAATCACCAGAAAATCACAATGTCTTCAATTGTATTGAATCACCGAATTACAACAACAATTCCAATGTTTTGTTATAGCACTTGCTCAGAAATTGACTAAATTCTACCTCTTCTCTACTACCTAATTCACTCTAGGAACTATCTCTATCTGTTTATATGTTACAAATGAGGCAAAATTCCCAATTTATAGGAAACCCTAAAGCATGTCGGCCTAATTTATATTTTACAATAATAAAATAGACCCAGACAAGTTGGCCAAGAGAAATTTGAAATAAGATAAGATATGCATTAAATGCATGGGACTCATCCAGGTTGGCCCGAGACTTCCAATGCAGTTTGGACCAAGGCATGAAAAATAATAGGGAGGCACAAAATTCGATGTAACCTTGCATTAAATGCCTCCTTCCCTATCCTAAGTGCACCTCTCCAAGTCAGCCAAGGGGAAGTAACCAATACTTGAATTTCTTTTATAAATTAAATTTCATCTCCTGAGCATTCAACAACCTCTTCCCAATCAAACTTAAGGGATTGATATAATCAACAATGGCAGTGTAAGTAGCCGCATCATCAAACTGGCATTCAACAACAGGGTCCTTATCGACTAGAAAGCATATCTCTTGCCGCCATTTCTTCAACTACTCCAACTCCATCTTCTTCTTTCGATCACCACCTCAACAGAGATGAGCCTATCATGAACATCAACTAGGGAGTCCTCAACTCACGCACTCTACTCATATATCTTCCTCAGAACCCTTTTCCTTCTAGTCGTCACCATGCTAAACTCAGCCCGCACTTTGACAAAGGCACCATAATAAAAACCACATGAAACCAAGGTTAATCAATCAAAATCCTTATTACAATGAATCCCAGATAAGTAAGGTGTCATTAAATCTCATATAAAATGATCATATTAGAGTTCGGGCTTCACGTTCACCCACGGAATCCAAGCCAAGGAGGAATTTTGGAGAATTCTGGGCCAAACGTATTCCAATGGAATAAACATGAAGACACCTATTAGCAACTTAATTCGATCATTATCAACCAAGAAACAACATATGGGATATCAAAAATAACTCAAATCGACTATAAAATGCATAATCATCCATTATCAAGTCATGCTATTCATAATCCTTCATTTTCACCAAATTCTAGGAAAATCCGGTTGAGATGGATTCTCATGAATGGAGCGATAATCTATAGATTTCGGAAAAATGAGGGAACAAAGGATTTTCGGGAAAATTCGAATGAACGAAAAATCCACGAGGAAGTTGAAACTCTGGAAAACTTGCAAATTTCAGGAAAGTCAAGAGAAAACAAAAATCGAGGAATTCCAGTCAAAGAGGAATTCCACGAAGATCTTGAAATACCAAATACCATCATTTTCTAGCGACCTCACTCACTCAAATTGATCGAATGATCACAAATTTGAGGATCCTGGGTATGGAATCATTTTAACTTGAACCTTCTACAGATCTTCCTTGAATTCTAGGTTCATTCAGAAGCAAAACAAGATGCAACGGGGATGCCCTAGGCATGAAACCCTAAATTTTGACCATGAATACATAGAACAAGCCACGAAATGCCCAAACACATAGGAATTCAAACTCCAAGAAAGTTTAAAATTCCAAAGCATCACAAGACTGAATATCCCAACTCAGGAGAGCGCAAATGAAAAAATAGAACGGTAAGGATCCCAAAAAATTAGTTAAATTCATAAATCTGACGACAAGATAGAAATTCGAAAAAATCTGGCCTAGGTGGATTTCTATGAAGACTAGAAATTTCCTAACTATGGCATTTTAACCCTTCTGCCGGAGTTTGGATGAAATCCGAGAAAATACAGATTGGGAAAAAAATCCTGAATCAGTGCAAAAACCCGAACTTGGCCCAAAACTTAAGATTTTCAAAATGCAACTTGGGGAAAACACCTGGGCAAGCAAGATAAAAATTTTAAGCTCATGCCTAGGCAAATGCCAATCCTCAAAATCAAAGAGTCAAAACAACAAGAGTGAAAGTAAAAGAGGGTCCCTAGTTTTAGCAGGGCATGTGTGCAAAAACTGCACAACAGGTAGCCCACGGTAGAGTGGTATAGTAATATATGAACCAAGGATACAACGTGGTACCACAATGAAAGAAAAGGTGATGCACGGTAGAGTGGTATACTAAATAAGGGTAAAAAAATATACAGTGGTATCGTAGGGAAGTGAAAATTGACATGAGGTAATGTGGTAAAGCAGTTATTGAGACATTTAAAGTAGGCCAATCACATCAGTCAACTTCAAAATATGAAATCTAGCTTGATGCAAAAGATTTGAATGATGTGAATTTATGATTTGAGAATTAATGTGTCTTGGTGAGGAGGTAAATGAAGTAGATTGGGATTTCTTGATCATAGCAATAGAAACCAAGTGTAGATGAGCTCGAGGTGCAAAAGTGAAAGGAATTCTCCAAGGTGAACTATATTTTCGGGTAAGCTCTATTCACTACTCATTGAATTTATAACAATGGCACCAAAGAAAGTAGAAGTAGGAGTGAAGAAAGATGAGGCCAAGTCTAGTAAACCCTCTTTACAATCACCATTTCTTGATCTATTACTTGGGCTAGTAGATAAAGAGCCAAAGAAAGTTTTTAGAGATTCAGCTTAGGAGTGTAGGGACCCTATTATTCCTCAATCTAGGTGGAATTTGTACTGGTATTTCTATAGGAACATAAATGATAAGGTCCTGGCATTAAACCTATGGACCCTTGACTTGGCCAAATTGATTGTCCCAAACATTTTCGTTGACATCAAGCTGATTAAAGCCATGGCTCATAGATACCACGCCCCAACCAAAGTTGTCAGGCTCCCAGATGGTGGATGTTTAGTAGATTTTTCAAGAGAAGCTATTATCAAATGCTTTAACCTGAACAAAAAAGTTGTTACAGAAGTGAATTTTGGGAAATTAGAGCAAGAATGCAAGAGGCTAACGAGAACCTATAGAAGTGATTAGCTCCCACTGCATATGAAAAGGGGTGATAATAATAGGATACTTCCTATCCCTTCCTCAAAAGTAGAGCCTTTCCCAGTGTCTGATTTTCAGGTCTACTTCAAAAACACATATCATGCATTGTGTCAAATTCTTGGGATAGATGCAAAAGATAATATGTCAGTAGGATTGATGAGGATGGCTATGATCATTCAACATTTGTAGTCAAATATTGAGTTTGATTTTGCATCTGTGGTTCAAGAGAAAATTCATGAGGGTTTGTTGCAAGTCAAGGAGGCTAAGGATCCCATGTCTTTTAGAAAATATTCTTTGCTATGTCATTTTATTATGTATCAAAATGAAACAAAATGGACTAAAAGGATGAAATTTTTCACACAAGAGAATGGAGTTAGACTTCCTATATAGAATTGGTACTACATTTGGGACAATAGGTGCACTGAATGTGATTTTGTTGTGTTCGGTGATGATTTTTTGTTAGAATAATTGTTGCCCTTGTTTTTTCAATACCAAAGTTACCACAATCTTTGATGAATGTAATGAGGTCAATGCAATATAAGCCAGACCATTGCTATACTCACAATTATGCTGACTGGTTCCTTATACCACAACATACTATTATTAGGGTGTAACGTTGTGACCAAGCACCACATATTTTGCCAAAATTTGTACCTGCTAGAATATACATTTTGAAGTTCATGCGCTAGATGCTCTAGATGGAGCATAAATTGATGAAGAATTAGAGAAAGGGGAAATTTTTACCTAATGTGATAGTGTTTGAAGAATTGTCTATTGGTTTTGACATGTTGGAAGAGCTACAAAGGTTCATGAGGGTCAATTATCCCCTCAAATCTAGAAAGGAGAGAGTATGTGACCCAGAGGGTAACATTAATATGATCAGAAGGACCTTGCTAACGAAGAGGGCCATATCCCATGTATTTGACTTAGAGGAGGATACAATAAGGAATTTGGTATATTTTGTTGATGTATTTCAGACAAGAAGAAGATCGATAATAATGATGAGGTGGGAAGAGCAGAAAAATGAAAAGAATAATATTTTCAAAGGGATCTTTGTTGATGATCCCAATCTTCTCAAAAGGATGTAGTTAATCCTTGGTAAATTTGATGAATTTTATAAAATGGCCCAAGATGAGGGGTTAATTCTAGTTCCTACACCCCAAAAACCATCACGTGAAGCATCCACATCTCATACACCACCCCCATCACTTGAAAATCCATCCCCTCCATCTCCCACACATGAACCCCAGGCCAAGAAGCAAAATATTGAGTCATTAGTTGATTATGGCTCTAGTGATGATGAGGAACATGAAGCATTTTTTACTTTGACTAAGATGAAGGAGGTGGCAGAGTAGCAGGAAATTCAATAGCCTCATGATCCTAAAATTAGAATATCAGAAGAAGTTGTTAATGAGATTCAGGATGATGAGAGAATAGTTGCCTCTCTAAGGTTTATGGAGGATGACAATTTCATTCACACTAATAAATTTAAAGATTTTTGGATCAAGATGAAAATGAAACAGTTTGATGAAAGATTAAAGATAAATCTCATAGGAGTTGATGATTCAAAATAGGCTAAAGTTCAGGACCAAACATTGGTAGAATTAAATATTCATATTGTCAATGTTTCCCCTAAGGAAGCAAGAGAATTAGTATTGAAAAGTGATAGGTTGATCATACAAGTAATGGAGTTACCCAAGGTGTTTCTTTTGGACTAGATTAGAGCACAAGATGACCCAATGTTAGTTGTAGAGTTTGACTCAAAGGAAGGTGTATTAGGAATAGGGTATAACCCTACCACTCAGACTCTTTCCTTATGGACAAAACAAAAGAGCACAAGGAATCCTAGACTCTTAGATGTGGTGCAGGAAATTAGGGGGTCATCCATGGTGATGAAAATGAAAGATACAACTCCTATAGAGGTTACAACTATAACCATGCTTTCAGCAATGTTCACCAAAGATGTGGTGGAGAATATGGAGAAGAAAATAACTGAATATGAGAAAAGACTAAAATTATCAAATGATGAAGTAAACAAATTGTTTATTGAGAATGTAAAGTTGAAACAACAATTACAACATGCAACAACAGTGAGTGGGGATGAGATAGTTGTTTACCACCCACCTATCCAAGATGAAGACCTACAAATTCAATAGATGAAATATGAAATTGATAGGCTAAAGAAACATAAAATGGAAGATGTCAAGCATCACATCCTAGATATCCTGAGAAAAATATTGGAGAAAAAAAATGAGACATTGAAGGAAAAAATAGGTGGATTACATGAAAGCTTTAGCAATCTGGTTAAAGCCTTGGAATAGATAAATTCCAATTCCCCTATCCTTGAGGAACTTGAGAATAGATAGTAGCCTACTTGTCACATTCTAACTACTCTCTGCAAAGCAACACAAAGTGATCCAAATTCCCCTCTGAGACTCAAGCCTACTCAGGAAATGGTGAAGGGGGTAATTGAGGAGCATAAGTACTTAATAGATATGAAGAAGAAAGTGGAAAATAGGAGGAATGCATTTGAATCCATTAAGTGCATTTTCAGCCCTTCAATCATCAAAGATGATAATAAATTGAAAGGTGTGGATGAGTGGAAAGACAAATTTGATCAGATGGTTTTTCAATGCTTGACACACATATAGAATGATGGGGATATCAGCCTTGATAGATTTCATACTTTCTTGATAGGATTGTGATACTAGATAGTGGATACATGAAATTCGTGGTGGATGTCAGGAACCTACTTGATAATAGATGGAAGATCCACCTCATGAATTTCACTATTGCACAAGAATTCAAATGGCCAAATGATTTTACAATCAGTAAGTGGTAGGAGAAGTATTTGGGCTCTGATGAGGATTGCTCATCATCATCACAAAGAGAGATTAATCATATAGTAAAAGCTTTACATAGGTCTTAGATGACCATAGTATTTTACTCGAAGACTAACGAATTAGCACACAGGTTGTTGTTAAGTTATTTCAGTTATGTTTAATTTCATAATTATATTTTGTTACCGAAATACATGTTCTTCGGTTTTAAGCTTGTTTCCTCTTGTATAAATAAGAGAGACCAAGACCAAAAGGAAATATCATATTAGAGATAGGAAAAAAAGAATAGGTGAATAGGGATAATGTCTACATTTCAACAAACCATGATGCATGTATGAAATTCTAGAGAAATCAATGAAAGAGCTCTGATTTTGTGCATCATACTGGTGTCAATTGTTTGTTAAATTAATTGAAAAAAATTATTCGGTTGTCTCCAAGGTTGATATTTCTCTATTATTTAAATTGATATATCAAGTATGTACTTAATTTATCAATGCACATTTGTTGTATTTGTGTGGTATGATTAATTGGATCTTTCAAGTAAAGATTAAATCCTTCTAGTCATTCACAATAATTTGGAAGTATCATTTGGATCACTAAGAAGAACCTAGTAATTACATTCTTGCATGTTTATACAATTTATAAACTAAATTTTGTATGCCAAGAAATTAGAATTTCTTTCAAATAGAAGCCACTCATCTTAGACTTTCATCTGACTTTGTTCTACCCAACAAGGCTCTGGTCTCACCTTATTTATTTAGTATCATACCAAATTCAAACTTAACATTTGTTAACTAAACACACTGAATGTTACCTTGATATTGCTTATACAATTCATACCAATTAGGATTTCATCTCTCCACTCCCAATTGCCACTGTGGATAGATTTCTTAGGGAAGAAACACACAGTTCAAGTCTGCTTCATTCACATAGGTATATCCACCTAGGTTTGGAAGATCCTAAAGAGTAGAAGGTTCAAATTCATCATTTGGCCTTGTACGTTAGCCAAAAATGTATCAAGAGCTTGGAAACCTCTTGTGGTCTCAAACCAACATTTTTGAGTCCTAACAGGAGCAACAAGCTTTAGGCCAAATTACAATTAAATTCACATTTTAGATTTGAAATACATTTACATTTAAATTTAAAAACTTCCCCAAGTGATTATATTTGCAACTTTGAAAAAGAGGAAAGGCATATAAGACAAAATGCATTTCCATTTGCTGGAGAAAATTTACCCAGCTTCTAAAAGGCATTTTTCATTCGTTGCAACAACATCAACTATTTTTTTTATGAGCCAAAAAGGTTCTCCACATATACATCCAACTAACAAAAATTTTAAAACAATAAAAACAACTGAAAAAAGAGAAAATAGATCCACCCACATTAGCATCATTTGTCATAATAGGGAGAAAACAATATTTTACAATACTTTAGAAAAAGCCTAATCTTTACTAGTTCCAAGCTATGCATTATTTCCTCCCATTGGTTATTCACCATGTCTATCATCATCCTTCAAACACAGGCTCACTTTGTAAATTTCTCCAACCATGTGTTGTATTCATCCTCAGTTGGTCATTTCACATCCAATAGTTTCTTCACTTTACATTGTAATGATTGTATCTTGCATCAATTAATTCCATGGCCTCTTTAATCAAAGTGTCCATCCTCATTTCAACTCCAGTCATGTTGTCAATGTTGGGATTCAACATGGAGTAATAAACTTTGGGGAACATCATCTTATCATGTGGGAGAAACTCTCCCAACTAATACTTCCATGTGGAAAACTACTTTAACTCACCCTTATCATGCAATATTTTAGGCATACCATGCCCTTCCATTTCTCTAAACATTTTCAATTTGTTTTGTAGTTGCATTCCCAACTTTCCATGGAAATTTGTTATTTCATTAACCAAATCAATGGCCTTCAATATTTCAGAAATATGAGTAGGAGCTTCAAGGTCTTCTTGCATCTTGGTCATCATTCCTTTAGTGTTCATACCCTAGTGCTCTACTTTCTCCACTCAATTTGAAAATCCTTTTGAACTTGCAAATATTTGATGTTGGCCTCATGAAAGTTCTTTTCAGTAGCCCACACATCATCAACTCTATTAACAATTTGGTTACTCTATGTTTCAATATATCCTCAAAGATATTGTTGGCTACTTTTACTATTTCCAACTTGTCCTACTTAACATTCTCCTTCTTTTTCTTCAATTGATTACTCAAATTTTGAATCCTTAGATATGGAGTCTCTCTATCTTGTGTAGAAAAATATGAAGAAGAGGATGGTGAATAAACTTCCCTTATTGACTAGGTTGCTTGAGCTATGGCTCTCAACTTATTGCACTCATCCAAAGATTTATTGTAATCCTTTAGCAATGCATCATATTTCTGTTGAGATATTTGGGCAGTATCAACACTGAGTATTGCAACATGCACAGATAGTTTTGCTACCTGAACACGAGTTATATCCATAGCTCTCTTTACCACCATTGCACCAATGACTTCTTCTATAGGCTTGACAACCTCATGTTTTTTAGTGTTGGGTTCCATGGACCAAATTTCCAAAGTGTGCAATTTAGGACTATAGCCAAATGCAAACACCTGGTTATCAAAATGCTCCTCAAATATAGAAGCTTGTGGATCTCTCCTGGTAGAATCAAGTGCAATAGATGAAGTGAGGGTGCATCCTGGAAGCAACATGACTCCAATTTTAGTAACAATTTTCTTGCCTTCATTAGGAGTGATGGTTGCTAGATCAACCATGATTTTCTCTTCCTTTGCTTTCTCTACCTCCTCCGACTGAGGTGGGTCCACACCAGCTTTGACTTTGTTCAATTCTCTCTTTTATTTCCTTAGTCCTTTGATGCATGATGAATTATTTGAATTTATTTGTTTGTACAAAGGTATCATCTACAATGAATTCATTACAGGCCTTGATCATAGGATTTTCATCGAACTTCTCATCATAATCCCATTTGACATTTCTATTCTGGGGGGTTTCTTAATCAAGAACATCATTATTTTTGGAGAAGGGAATCTCCTCTCCAATTCTTCTTCATTAGGCACATACTCTACCATTTTCTCATCCCCAATTACCTCAACACCTCCTCCTTGAGTCTCTATAGGTTTCTCAAGAACATCCATAGTTCAAGGTTGTTGCTCTAGGAGAGCCCGTTCTCTTTCAGCAAATTCCCTAAATTTTACTCTAAACTCTCCACTCTGATAATCACTTATCTTTTGCATAGCCCTCTTTAGTGGGTTCTCAATATCATCATATGGGATTACATAAAAAGTATTTATTTTTATGACCTCTTCCTCTATGGCACAAATGGCAGCCCAATCTTTCTTTCTTTATATGACTACTCCATCACTTCTTAGATTTATAAGCATGTCATTAGAATACATAAAAACATGAGAGAAACTAGACACACTATTGCTTCTTCTCTTCCCATTCACAAATCCTTTTGGGTCAAAGCTCATAACCTCATCAGCTGGAATCCTGAGGTTATTTACCATTATTCCAAATTTCTCATATTCCTCCTTAGTAGTGGCTTTGAAATAACCTAAAGCACATTGTGGCACAATTACAAAACCCTTCCTAGGAGTTCTTAGCAACTCTTGGTCCATAAAATCTAGTTGCCACATTAACTGCATAAATGCAATTTTTTCTAAAACATACAAAGGAAAAAAATGAGGTTTCACCCTAGCTCCATAGGCCCTGATTAATGTAAGCTCTGAGTACAGGAACCAATTAGCCCAATTATGCTTATCAGGTGACCCTTCTACATCCCTATGGTGCATAATATCCCTGATAACTTTTAACAATCTGTAAATGGGTGGAACACCCAAACTCTCTAAGATACCATAGTTGATGCCATTGCAAAACAACAAATAGTTTGAATTAGGACAGTTTTGATCCAAAATATGTGTCACATTTGGATTGGAAAATGGTTATTCTCATTATCCAACTTCCTTAGCTTCATCATATTCTTCCATTCATCTTGTTCAACATACAAGAGCATGCACATCAATAAAGAGTAATGATTGAAGACCAATGTGATATTTCCTTTCTTCAAAGAAATGAGCTCCTTATCCAATTCCTTTGCAATATAAGGAACATACTCAAAACCCATGCTAGGGTTCCAATTATGTATATCAACCACCATAACCAATAGGTCTACAACTATTCTTGCATCAAAATTGTGACCCAGGACCTGATTCAAATAGTAGTAGGTGTTTTTGAAATAATTAGAAAATTATTCACACTCAAAGGGCTCCAAGTCTGTAGGACCAAATCCCTTACCACTTTTTCTATGCCTTGCAAGAAAACTATTCCTAAAAGTATATATGTTTTTTCTCATATTCATGATTCAATTATGCATGCTTGATGTTGACTGTATAGTTGGGGTTCAACTTGAACACCTCTACAACTTTATCCCTTGTTACCTCAAGGATTAGAGTGTCATTTTGACTTTTGATCTTCCTATCCATGGGATCATAATTTTTTTCTAGTTCCTCCATCACATCTTCTTCCAAAAATAAATTTAGTACAAGTAGTCTCCCAAGCTTGAGACCCCACAAATGTCTAGCTAGTTGTCTGGCATGTCTTCGGTTAAAGGCATATAGAAACAATTCCCATCCAATTTGTGGTTGACCTTGTTCTTCAATTCCACCAACAAGGTCAATCAACTTTCTTGTTACAATGACATTCCTTGTGGGCCTCTTTCCAATTTGTGACCCTCCATCCTTCACATCCTTGGTTGCACCTTCCATGAATCTATCATGAGTTCTCTTCTCAGATTTGGAATTTTTTGGTTCTTTCGGCACCTCTGGCTTAGGTACAGATGTAACATCCTAAGTTTTGGGTCTCTTGACCCTTTTCTTATTGGGTTTTCTCTCAGGCGTGATACTAGACTCACTAGGTTCTGGTTCACTCATTTTTACAATGTAGCAAGGGTAGGGTTTGCAACTTTCAAATCACAGAAAGACCTACCAGGTTTTAATTATTAAGCAATAAATTGCAAAACAAAACCCTCCTAGACCTTATTCAATCCTTACTAACCCAATTGAAAATGCACAATGAGAAAACCCTAATAAAACCTAAGTACATTGATCTTTCAAACTCACTAATTCCCAAACTAGCTCAATTCAATGCAATTGGTAGGAAAAATATGGGATGATTTTCTTACCTAGAAGAAAACTCACTACTAATGCCTCTACAAATATTTGTTGGAGCTCCTCACACTGTCTCTTTGAACTTTTATTAAATTCTTTTCTCTTGAGTGATTAAAAATGTGAGAAAAATGAGCTAACTACCTTCTTTATGGCTAGAGAATGGAACGCATCACCATTAGTGGATAATAGAGATCTTGTGCAAGTGAGCTACCACTTAGCCATTTGAGTTTAAACATTGGTTTTTGATCATCTTATTTTAAAAACAAATCAGTGGCTCACCTTTCACTTTTTTTCTTTCCTTTTTTCTTTACATGATGCCCTCGAGATGCTGCCGCATTGCCTCTTATTTACCTTAGTCACCTCTTGTTTGGAGACCATTTCTCATCACTGATATATTTCTTCTTTTTTGAGTCCTATTAGCGATGTGAACATCCACATGATAAGATCTCAGCCATTAGATCAAATTCCTTTGATTATATTCATCCCCCATTGTGCATCACTAATTCAAGTCTTAACATCTTGATCACATCAGTGATGGGAAAAAAGTGGCGATGGAACAAGATCAAGCCACATGTACCTATTTCAAAATAAAAAGAACATGAAATATTACCCACAAGAGTAATTCAAATCAATGATGGAACATTTGAACATAGGACCACATTGTTCATTTCTACTTTGAAACTCAAAGTTTACAACCACTATGTGATAAGCGATAGAAGAAAATATAAAGAGCTCAAAGGGTTATTACACATCACCAATTCACAACTCAAAACCTATGGGAAATTAGTGATAAAGGAAAATATAATGATAGTGAAGAAAAAACTCACATCATGCATCACTAATGTAAGTCAACTATTCAAAAAGTTATCCATAATGAGCAATAAGAAAAGTGATGAACAAGAACTGGTGCAGGAGCACCTAGGAAGCATAGAGGAACACTAGGCTAAAACTTGAAGTTTAGGAGAATTTTTGAGTTTTAATGCTTCATTGTAATGTTGACCATTTAATTTTGAGTTAGTAGAGTTATAACATGTTATAATAAAGGTTGATTATGAGTTCATGTTTCAATGGGTGAGTTTCTCAGCTAGGAGTCACCAGAAGTTGCAATAAAGTCCAAAAATGTTGCATTGGAGCAATTTTTGCCTAAGGTGGTGGTTATGTCTGACCAAGGGAAGTGTAACCATTTGGTGAACATTTAAAAGGAAGCTCTCAACCTGTTTGATAGGTTGGAAGCATTTGGAACATTTGAAGTTTTATGAGAATAAATAAAAGATAGTGATTTTGGTGTGCAAATTTTGTTTTTCTGTTCTTGTTTCTGTAATAGCAGTTAAATGAATTGAAAGAGGTAGTTTGTGTTTTTTAATAGCATGTAGTGAAGCCTCTAGAAGTATTGTTTGGCACAAAAGATAGTTAGTCAATCACTTTCAACTACTCTTGTAAATTTTGTGTTTTCTTTTATCTGTTGTCTTGACTGAAAACTATGTAAAAATGGAGTTTTAGGCTACATTCCCTCCATACCAGGAAGTATGGACTTGTTGGGGATGTGGCCAGGCTCCATTTCTATACATATTTTAGTGGTAGAAATCATTAGGAGTCTGGAAGCATGCTCAAAGTCTTTTCCTAGGCGAGACTGTTAGTGCTCGGCTTGGAAAAGACAGTCAAAGATAAGTCCTGACGTGGTAGGGGTGATGAATGTGTATTAAAGCAAAGTATGTAGTGATTGTAGGAGACCTTTACAAAGGCCAGGAAAGATTCAAGAGTCATCACAAATCCATTTGGTGGCTGGAAGAAGGAAACAATTCACTATGTGTCCAAGAAAGGCTTTAAAAAGCCCTAAATCTCTCAAAATCAGGGTTACCCCTCTGTATAGCCTGTGAAGGCCTAAAACCCCAAAAACATTGAAGTGCTCAAGAATTGAGTTAGGGTTCCTTTTGTAAGTTTATGGTGTTTACCAAGCACGAAGGAGCAATAGCCTAATTTCTCGGGCTAAGAGACCTAATTGGGGCTCAAGGGCTACTAGCCCTTCTTAAACCCTAAACTAGGTTTTGGTGGCAGCGATGAAAGAAAGAAGAATTGTGATAGAAAAAGAATCACAATAGGATGGTTTTGAAGCCATGGGAGATATATCACACCCCTACAAGAAGATTAGGAAGCATTGGAGGATAGCTAGTCTTTAAGAGTATTAAGGGCTAGGGAGTGAAAGAGAGGAATAGCACCAAGTTTGGCTTGGTTTATGGACTTGAATTGATAGCAGGGTTGGCTAGAAGAACTAGGGGTTCCTAAATAGCATAGGACTTATAGGTTGAGTGGTGGAGAGTGACACCAAAGGAGGTTCATCAAGGTGAGACAATGATTGTCTTAATCCAACCCTGTCCCTATCAGATTGGTATCAGAGCAAGTTAAAGATTTGGGAAAGAAATCTTGAATGTTAGACATTGAGTCAAGTGATTCTTCCACCATGGTGACCAATGTAGAACTAGCTAAGATGGTTGAAGAGCAAGAAGAAGACAATAAATAGTTGAGGGAAAGAATAGCCCAACTTGAGGCAGCAGTGAGGAGTGCACAGTTTGAGGGAAGAATTCCAAAAGAAGAAGAGATAGCAGAGGAGGATAAGACCCCTGCACCTGACCCTATTTTGAAGGAGGAACCTTTCTTGAAGGCATTGAAAGCCTTGAGTGGAAAATCACTTGAAGGTATACCACTTTTTAGTGGAAATATGGAACCTGATTTTGTAATGGACTGGATAGAATGCATGGAGAATCATTTTGAGTGTGATGGAGTCATTGAAGCTCAGAAGGTGAAGGTTGCTAAGTCAATATTGAGAGGATCATCCTTGACATGGTGGAAGTTCATTCAGATTGAAAGGGAGAAAGAAGGCAAACAACCCATATCAACTTGGAAAGGAATGGTTGCTAAGGTGAAGGAAGCCTACATGCCAGATGATTACGAGATTCAACTACACAAGAAGAGGCAAAGTCTAAGGCAGAAAGACCAAGATGTAAACACTTACACTAAGGAGTTTCAAAAGCTTTGTATGAGGTATAATGTGATAGAGGATGAGAGTCTCAAGGTGGCTAGGTACCTTAATGGCTTGAAGTGGAACATTCAAGAGGAGATGGCTTTACTAAGTCCCAAGACAATCCACCAATGCTATCAGTTGGCCATAAAGATTGAAGAGAGGACTAAGAGGAAGCAAGATCAGGCTTCTAAGGGTAGAGGCAAAGGCAGAGATCAAAGAGATCAAAGAGGACAGCGTGGTGGCTACCAAGGAAGAGGTAGTGACCAAAGAAACCAAGGAGAATCAAAAATCACTAAGCATGGAGGTGAAACATCTTCAAGCGGAGGAATTAATAGAGGAAGAGGACCTCAAGGAGGTTCAAATAGAGGAAGAGGAGTAGGCAAGAGTAACTCTTATTTTGCAAGTATGAAGTGTTACCATTGCAACCAACTAGGTCACCCTACTTATAGATGCTCGGAGAAAGCATCATCATCAAGCAATGAAAAGAGAGTGGCCTATGCACAAGAGGACACTATGAGTCCTAAAACATCTAAGATCAGTCATATAGAGTCTGAGGTAGGAGAGAATTTCATGTTTAATAGAGTTTTGATCAGGTAGTCAGTCAAGGAGGAACCTAAGCAAAGAAGAGCTCTTTTTAGAGTAAGGTGCAAGATACTTGGAAAAGTTTACAAAGTCATTGTAGATTTAGGTTCAATAGAAAATATAGTCTTAGAGGAGGCAGTACCTAAGTTGAAATTGTAGAAGGTACCTCATACTAACCCCTACAAAGTCACATGGTTGAATAAAGGGCATAGTGTTTTGGTTAATGAGCAAGTAATAGTGGAATTTTCAATTGGAGGATATAAAGATAAGCTAGTTTGTGATGTATTACCCATGGATGCATGCCATCTACTACTGGGCAGACCATGGCAATATGATAGAAGTGCCATCTATGATGGGAAAGAGAACATCTCATTCAAGAAGGATGGAAGAACCTTCAAGTTGCAGGCACTATTAGAAGAAGATGAAGGATAGTCAAAGGTACCAAACATCATGTTGAGTAGTGGCAAGGAGTTCCTTAAGGATCTACACCAAGGGAATGAAGGATATGTGATCATGATGCAGCCCAAAGAGGAGTAAAAGGCTGAAAGGACAGTCTTACTAGAAGCAGTCCAAAGGTTGCTTGATAAGTACAAGAGCATAGTCAGTGATGGTACACCAGCAACTTTACCACCAAAGAGAGCAATAAGTCATAAAATTGACTTCATACCTGGAGGAGCATACAAGCTTACACTAGATCATAACCTAGAGGTAGCCAGGCAAGTGCAATAATTATTGGATCAAGGATTTATTCAAAAGAGCATCAACCCTTGTGCAGTACTTTTAGCAACAAAGAAAGGAGGTAAGTGGAGACTTTGTACTGATTCTAGAGAAATAAATAGAATCACAATTAGGTATAGGTTTCCTATTCCTAGAATAGAAGATTTGATGGATTTCCTTGGAGGAGCACAGTATTACACCAAGTTGGACCTCAAGAGTGGATACCATCAGATCAGAATTAAGGATGGTGATGAATGGAAGACAACTTTTAAGACAAATGATGGGTTATATGAGTGGAAAGTGATGCCATTTGGCCTCTCAAATTCCCCTAGCACATTCATGAGACTAATGAATGAAGTGCTTAAGGATTTCACAGGGATTTTTGTGGTAGTCTATCTTGATGACATACCGATTTTCAGTAAGACAACACTTGAAGCATGTGGAGATGGTTCTTAAAAGGTTGCAAGAGGAGAAGTTGGCAATCAACCTTGAGAAGTGTGAGTTCTTCAAGCAAGAGCTTGTGTATTTGGGGTTTGTAGTATCCCAAGGAACATTGAAGATGGATCCAAGCAAGGTGGAAGCTATCCTAAACTGGCCCACACCAACCACAGCAATAGAGGTAAGAAGTTTTCATGGTTTGGCTTAGTTCTATAGAAAATTCATAAGGAGTTTTAGTGGTATATGTGCATCAGTACTAGATACAATCAAAGGTGGTATGAAAACAAATTTTAAGTGGACTCAAGAGGCTGAGAAAGGGTTTGAGAAACTGAAACAAGAAGTGGCAACTCAACCTATTCTATTATTGCCTAGTTTTGACAAGTTGTTCACAGTTGAGTGTGATGCAAGTGGAGTAGCAGTAGGAGGAGTACTTAGTCAAGAAGGTAGGCCTATAGATTTCTTTGGTGAAAAGATCAATGAAGCCAAGCATAAGTACTCTACCTATGATCTTGATTTATATGCTTTAGTGTAGTCCCTTAGGAAGTGGAGGCATTAATTGTTACCTAAAGAGTTTGTGGTTTTTACTGATAATTAGGCCCTTAGTTATATCAACACCCAAGAGAAGTTAAGTAATAGACATTTGAAATGGATGGAATACATCCAAGCCTTCACATTCACTATTAATCACAAGAAGGGGAAAATGAACAAGGTTGCAAATGCATTAAGTAGAAGGTTGTTGATAGTCCAAGAGATACAGTTGAAGAGCATAGGATTAGAGAGTTTCAAAGACCTCTATGGAGAGGATGAAGACTTCTCAAAAGCTTACAAGGTATGTTCTACTTTTGACAATCATTTTCATAGCCAATTTTTTGAGTATACATTGCAAAATGGACTGTTATTTAAGGGCAACCTGTTATATGTTCCAAGAGGGTCAATGAGGGAAAATCTTATTCAAGAAAAGCATAATGGCAGTCTTAGTGGGTATTTTGGCATCAATAAGACTTTAGAAATAGTACAAAGGTTCTATTACTGGCCTAAGTTAGCAAGAGATGTTAGAAAATATGTGGAATAGTGTGTTGTATGCATGAAAGCTAAGGGAGGAGCTAGCAATGCTAGTTTGTATCAACCCTTGCCCATTCCTAATAGACCATGGGAGTGTGTGAGCATGGATTTTGTGGTAGGTCTTCCTAAGACCAAAATTGTTTTTGACAGTGTTTATGTTGTGGTAGACAGATTTAGTAAGATGAGTCACTTTATTCCTTGCAAAACTACTCATGATGCAAGCTACATAGCACACCTTTTCTTTAAGCAGGTTGTAAGGATCCATGGATTGCCTCTAAGCATTGTTTCAAACAGGGATGTGAAGTTCATGAGTCATTTTTGGAAGACTCTATGGAGTAGATTGGGAACAAATCTGTCATTTGGATCATCTTACCATCCTTAGACCGATGGTCAAACAAAGGTGGTTAACAGAGTGTTAGGTAATCTTCTAAGGTGTCTCACAAAGGAGTATGGGAAAACATGGGATATGGTTATTTCCCAAGCTGAGTATGCTTATAATGATAGTGTCAATAGAACTACAGGGAAAAGTCCTTTTGAGGTTGTGTATGGGATACACCCAATAGGAATTTGTGAGCTTAGGGACCTGGGATCTATGGAGAATAGGAGTGGACATGCAGAAGACTTTAGTCAGACCATGAAAGAGATTTAGGAGCAGGTCAAGCAAACAATCACAACAGCAACCCACAAGTTGAAGGAGAAAGTTGATTAGTCAAGGAAAGATGTGCAGTTTCAAGTAGGGGACTATGTTATGGTCCACCTTAACAAGTCAAGGTTGTAGAAGGGGATGTCAACCAAGTTGAAAATGAAGAGGGTGGGTCCATGCAAGGTGTTGTCCAAATATGGAAAGAATGCATATAAGGTGGACTTACCATCAGACTTGGGCATCTCTCTAGTTTTCAATGTTGCTGATTTGATCAAGTACAAGGGATCAGTCAATGATGAGGATCAGCATAGCAATGAAATCTTCAAGGACATCAGTAATGTGACCTTTCCTCAACAAGTCAAGCTTCAAGCAGAGAAAATCTTACAATCAAGAGTGAAGAAAACTACAAGGCACACGGTATATATGGAACACCTTACCAAGTGGAAGAACAAACCAGAATCAGAATCCACTTGGATACATTAAGATCAATTCAAGAAGTATGGTATTGACCTATCATTGGTCTCTCCTTCTTCTCCTTAGTTGCTTGGGTAGAGAGGGGGAGAATGGTGCAGGGTCACTTAGGAAGCATAGAGGAACACTAGGCTAAAACTTGAAGTTTAGGAGAATTTTTGTGTTTTAATGCTTCATGGTCATGTTTACCATTTAATTTTGAGTTATTAGAGTTATAGAATGTTATAATAAAGGTTGAGTAGGAGTTCATGTTTCAATGGGTGAGTTTCTCAGCTCGGAGTCACTAGAAGTTGCAATAAAGTCCAAAAATGTTGCATTAGAGCAATTTTTGCCTAAGGTGGTGGTTATGTCTGACCAAGGGAAGATTAACCATTTGGTGAACCTTTAAAAGGAATCTCTCAACCTTTTTGATAGGTTGGAAGCATTTGGAACATTTGAAGTTTTATGAGAATAAATAAAAGACAGTGATTTTGGTGTACAAATTCTGTTTTTCTGTTCTTGTTTCTGTAACAACAATTAAATGAATTGAAAGAGGCAGTTTTTGTTTTTTTTTAGCATGTAGTGAAGCCTCTAGAAGTATTGTTTGGAACAAAATATAGTCAATCACTTTCAACTACTCTTGTAAATTTTGTGTTTTCTTTTATTTGTTGTCTTGACTAGAAACTGTGTAAAAATGGAGTTTTAGGCTACATTCCCTCTGTACTAGGAAGTATGGACTTGTTGGGGATGTGGCTAGGCTCCATGTCTATACATATTTTAGTGGTATAAATCATTAGGAGTCTAGAAGCATGCTCAAAGTCTTTTCCTAGGCGAGACTGTTAGTGCCCGGCTTGGAAAAGACTGTCAAAGATAAGTCCTAACGTGGCAGGGGTGATGAATGTGTATTAAAGAAAAGTATGTAGTGATTGTAGGAGACCTTTACAAAGGCCAGGAAATATTCAAGAGTCATCACAAATCCATTTGGTGGCTGGAAGAAGGAAACATTTCACTATGTGTCCAAGAAAGGCTTTAAAAAGCCCTAAATCTCTCAAAATCAGGGTTACCCTTGTGTACGGCCTGTGAAGGCCTAAAACCCCAAAAACCTTGAAGTGCTCAGGAATTGAGCTAGGGTTCCTTTTGTAAGTTTGTGGTGTTTACCGAGAAGGAAGGAGCAATAGCCTAATTTCTCGGGCTAAGAGACCTAATTGGGGCTCAAGGGCTACTAGCCCTTCTTAAACCCTAAACTAGGTTTTGGTGGCAGCGATGAAAGAAAGAAGAATTGTGATTGAACAAGAATCATAGTAGGATGGTTTTTAAGCCATGGGAGATATATCACACCCCTGCAACAAGATTAGGAAGCATTTGAGGATAGCTAGTCTTTAAGAGTATTAAGGGCTAGGGAGTGAAAGAGAGGAATAGCACCAAGTTTGGCTTGGTTTATGGACTTGAATTGATAGCAAGGTTGGCTAGAAGAACCAGGGGTTCCTAAATAGCATAGGACTTATAGGTTGAGTGGTGGAGAGTGACACCAAAGGAGGTTCATCATGGTGAGATCCAGAGCATTGAGACAGTGATTGTCTTAATCCAACCACGTCCCTATCAAGAACTAAGTGAAACAATTTTGCATGTGCTCACAAGTTGTTTTGAAAAGGGGACTACCTAGGAAAACATAAGATAAGGCCATAAAAGGGATTAAGCCATTTTATACAAAGGATTTAAATGCTAAACAAGGTCAATTAATCAAAATAAAAATATTTCTTAGAGCTAGGCATGTGGTGAAAAATTAGGCGACAATTAACGGGGAACCTAACCATGAAGGGACGATTACATCATGGACTTCAAAGACATAAGTTGTTTATAACATGAGTGGGAACTAACAATAGGAGGTCAACAAAGGAATAGACCAAAAGACCAAGGGTTTAGAAAAGGAGAAAATAATCAAAGTAAAACAACTCCCCACATAAAACCCTAAACCTTAACCTTTGATAGACCAAGATGACTAGAGGAAAAGTATTTTCAGACTAGTGGAACAAGAAAACTTGAGGGTATCACTAGTGTCTTTGAATGGAGATGCATTCCTCTCATAGGCATGGTGAGATACCAGATCTCATGGTTGAATCAGAACAAACACATGGACGAAAAACCAAGGACCTTCCTAGACAAGGCAAGAAGACTAGACCAAAGCAATGCAACATATATTCAACATTTACAGGACTATACAATGTACATGGAAAAGAGCATATTTCAAGAGAAACATGGATTCAAGAACTATCCATGTACTAGTAGTTCAAGAAGTTCACCTATTAAGCTCTGAAGGAAGTAAGAATCTTCCCCATGTTTATTGGATATCAAATAAGGACCTAACTACAATGCTTCAAATTTTCCATGCTTGCGTCTATCCTCATCCCTTGAATTCCACATCAACATCATACTTCCAACATCAAACTTTCTAGGAGAAGCTTTCTTATCATGCAAGTGCTTGAATTGCAGTTGCATCTTTGGATTTTTATCATGAGCTTCTCTTCTAGTTTCATCTAGCTATGTAAGGTTATCAATCCTTTGTTGCATATCATCATAGATATTCTCATCATACTCTTATATAAACTTATACATCTTCAATAGATTATTTTGAGGGATTCTAGCATCCAAAAAATAAGCTAGAACAAATGGTGAATGACCAATAGCCTTCTTTACAGTAACCTATTAGCCCACAATGCAAGCTTTAGCTTTGAGTCCCAGGCTTTCTTATCCTTTTCAATCATTATTTTAATAATTTTCACTAGGCTCTTGTTGCTAGATTTATCCTAACCATTCCCTTAAGGATGGTAAGGTGAAGATTATGAAACTTGTATCCCATGTTAATCACAAAAATCCTTGAACTCTTCTGACCTGAAACACATAGAATTATCAGAAATGATCTTCTTTGGAACTCCGAATCTAATTAGAATGTTGTTCATTAGGAAGTCTATCACAACTTTACTTGTTGCCTTCTTTTTGGGGATTGCTTCTACCCACTTTGTGAAATAATTAGTCACAATAAGTATCCATGAATACACCCCGCTATATTTTTTTATATCTCACCAATGTAGTTTATACCCCATTGTTGGAAAGGGGCCTGAACAGAAATAGGCCTGAGTGGAAAACCCCCTAAGAACTTCAACTTCCCTATACAAATATCTGGAAAGCATCACAAGTCTTAAAAAACTTGTGGGAATCTTTAAAAATAGTGGGCCAATAGAATCCTACCCTTAAGATCTTATGAGTAGTTGTCTTGGCCATGTAATGGTCACCACACACTCCACTGTGCAATTCTTGCAAAATTTCTAACACCTAATTTCCATCCACACATTTGAGAAACATGTCATCTAGACTCCTCCACCACAACTCATTATCAATAATAACATACTTAATGGCATGCAACTTTAATGTTCTCTTTTCATTATCAACCATATATGTAGGGCACTATAAGGTTTGTAGATACTGCATTATTCTTCTATACTAGCAACATGTTTGCATATATTAGATAGGTGCAACATCAACATATTCTACTTGATTTATCTGATTTTCCCCTAAGTTAGTCTCTACCATTAGCTTAGCTAGACCTTGTCCTCTAACTAACTTGGTAATTTGAACATCAATGTTGAACTCTTGGACCATGTAGATCCATCTGTACCTCCTGCCCATAATTTCTTGCTAAGGGAAGATGTCCTTCATTGCAACACTTGGATACAAAGGCTATGACTATAACTCCCATTAAGTAGTTTTTGAAATTCTTTATAGCCTTGACTAAAGCATATGCTTGCTTCTCAGTCATATCATATTTAAGTTATGTGGCCTGTAAATACTTACTAAAGAATGTAATAGGTTGTTCAAAGTCTTCATCATTTTTTTGCAACAACACAACAACAATAGTATGGAAAGAAGAAAAAGAGAAAATATGCATTGGTTTAGAAAAATTGGGAGAATTCAAAATTGGAGCCTCTTTGATAGCCTTCTTTATGCTCTTGAATTTCTAACGAGGCTCCTCACTCCAAACCACCTTTCCTCCCTTCTTCAAAATTTTAGAGATAGGTCTTGTGATCTCTGCAAAATTTGTAATAAATATCCTCAAGAAATTAATCTAACCAAAGAATGATTGAATACCTTCTACATTCTTTGGTTGGGGAATCTTGTTAATGGCAACTACCCTCTCAGGGTCAATTTTCACTCCCTCCTTGGACACAATGTGCCCCAACAATTTTCCTTCAATAACTCAAAGGGAACACTCTTTTGGTTGAGTTAGATTCCATATTCTAATGCCCTAATAAATATATTCTCCAAGTGCATGCAATGGTCTTCTTATTTCTTGGAGAGAGCTATCAAATCATCTTGGTAAATTTCCAAGAACAAGCCAATGAAACTAGAAAAGGCTACATCCATAGCCCTTTATAAAGTATTACTTGTGTTGGTCAAACCAAATGACATTCAAACATACACATAGGTGCCCCATAGAGTTGTAAATGAAGTCTTGTACTACTTAGAATCTTTCATTTTTTCTTGGTTATAGCTAATAAAACCATCCATCATAGATAATAACTCATAGCCAGTTACTTTCTGCAACATGGCTTCCATGTTTGGTAGTGGATAGTTTTCTTTTAATGATGATATGTTCAAATTTCTAAAGTCCACAAATAATCTTATATTACCATTTTTTTCCTGATTGGCACTAAATTATACACCCATGAGGAATTCCTAATATACTTTATAATGCCAACATCCCTTAGCTTGACCAATTCATCTTGCATTTTTGGAGCTAAGGTTGGATTGATGGGCCTTTGCTTCTACTTGAAAGGATTGACATCTTCTTTTAGGGGAATCTCATGTTGGAACAATTCCTCTTTGTATGATTTCAAGTCATCATTTGACCAAGCAAAGCATGTCTGTATTTTCTTGACAAAGAAATCAACATTGCCTTGATCTTGGGTTTCATCTTTTTACCAACATAAACCTTCTTTAGGGCATGTTTAGTCCTCAAGTTTACTTCTTCTAAGTCCTCTAGATGAGTAGTAGTTGTTTTAGCATTGCTTTTGTCCTAATTTTCAAAAAAATTCTCTAATGCCACAAGGCCCTTGGGAATCCTATTTTTCTTTAGTTGAATCACTTAACTTCAAAGACTATATCCTTCCCATCTATGTTTTCGACAAAATCTCCAAATTCAATCTACTGACTCTCATATTCATCAACACACTTTAAAAAACTCAAAATGTCTTCATCATCATTGAAGATTTTCCAAGTATATACATTATCAGGGATTGATGGCCTTGCTTATACCTCAACCTTGGAGATACCTAAAAAAGTTATGCCATCAAGTCTAAGTGCAATGTTTTCAAGCAGGTGTTAGCTCTCAAAAATGCACAAAAAATACCTCAAGAGGTTGCCAATCTCTTGACACGTTTCAGGGTAACAGACAAGGCCAAATTATTTAGACCTTCTACTCTTTAGGTGTTGCCAAACCTAGGTGGGTGTACCTATAAAAATGAAGCAGACTTGACCAATGTTTATTCCTTTAAAGTGATTTACCCACAATGGAAAATAGGAGTGGATAAATGAGTTTTATTTTGGTACAAATTGTATAAGCAATATCAAGGCTAAAATCTAATGTGTTTGTATGAAAAAATGAATGAAATTCAACAATGAAATAGCAAAGACTAGTGCCTTATTGGGTGTACGGAGTCAAATGAAAATATGAAAAGAATAACTTCTTTCTAGTAGAAACTCAAATTTTCGGGCATATAGGTTTAAGTTTATAACTAGTATAAACATGCAAGAATGTGATTACCAAGTTCTTCTTAATGATCCAAATGAGATTCCCTAATTACTATGATTGACTATAAGGATTTAATCTCTCCTTGAAAGAACCAATTAATCCAATCATACAGATACAACAAATGTACACTGATAAACTAAAAAATATCCTTCATATATCAGTTTAAACAATTAGAAAACATCAACCTTGGAGACAACTTCAACAATACTTTCAATTAACACAACAAACAATTGATACCAGAAAAATGTCACCACATCAAATAAATTCAATTGAAATCTCCATTGTTTTAGACATGCATCATAGTCTCAAAAAATTTAAACATTTTGTATCCTATTGTATTTTTTCCCCCTCTCCTCTACTGTCAAAAAAATGAGTATTTATACATCAGTCATTTGAAAAGTCGTGTCCCTTCGCATTCAAATCTTGGGAAATTATTTTTTTTGGGATTTTTCAAACATTCACCAAACATCTGCTATGATGTCCTATAGTTTCGCTGACGCCTTGAGTCTCTCTGACAATCAATATATTACATATCGCTATGAAGTCACGCAGTCTAATCAACATTCTTAGTCTCCCTGAGAATTATTCCTTCAGTCTTTAGTGTATTGCTATGATTCTTGCCAATGATAACTTATCGTTGTGACTTTATGGGGTCAGCAAAACATTCCACAACTTACATCATGTTTTGCCAAGATTTGTCCTTCGTTAATTCTGATCACCAAGACATAGTGGTATTGTTGCCGATGAAAGTACATTCGGTATGACATTTCGTATCTCTCCCCGCTGAAACTAGTCTCACCGAAGATCAAACATATCACCAAGTCCCAATGCAATCCTATTGCTATGACATAGGGGGTCAGCAAGACTCCATGAATTCATCCTGATGACATTATACTACCGACAGGATCCACTTTTCTGAGAAACTCGTTGAGAATATTGCAGATTCCTTTTTGATATTCCATAATTGCACCATGATCAATAAGAAACAAATAAGCCTGTTATGACTTACACCGATGACTTAGGTCTCACCAAAAATCATTTTGTGCTTCATCGGTATAGCACACATGTGCTCGTTATGACTTATATTAATGAATATTTTCTCGCCAATTGGATCCTTTGGTCGTTGAGATAATGAATTGCGTCCTGCCGATACATATTACCAAATGAAACTTTATCTGTAAGACAATCCTAGTCTCTTTCCAATAGACTCAAAAGACACATGTTAGTATGAAATTCTGTATGGATTGGTGAGACTGGCATCATGTTATGTCGATATGGTTTATACATTCAAATTCTCAAGGATAGATGATTTCTATGGGACCAAATGATGAAAAAAACTAAAACAAGGGAAAACATGATATGCAAAGCGGATTCATGATCTTATGGCATGAACTTCTTAGGAAACTTATGGGTATAGACAGCCATAAAATTTTCAAAATTTTATAGTTCTAACAGTGGCTCTATCTGGGGATGAATGATTGTGAGATCATTGCAAGGAGCTAGATATCTGGGTGAGCAGACCAAACTCTCAAGGTTATGGACTAGTGAGCAAGATGGAATGAATGGAAATGGAGATGAACATGACCCTATACTACTATACATGGAAAGAATTATTTTAAAAGAAGGAATGTCAAGATTGTCCATGTACTGGAAATTCTTGTTCCTTTTATTTCCTAAACTACTGTGCATGGAAAATAATTTTTAAGAGTATTGTCAAGATTTGTCCATGCACCGGCAACCCTTAATCCTTTGTATTGCTCAAGATAAAAAAAATTCCCATGTACAGGAAACTCATGTTCTTCACCAGTCATGTTTTGCAAATAATATGAATCTTCACCTTTCTTGCCAACAACAACAAAGGGCCCCAACCATAAAGCTTCAAATTTCCTCTGTTTTCCCTTCTCCTGACACCTTGCATTCCACATTAACACCAGATCATTTTCTTCAAATTTTCTATCTTTTTCTATTCTACCAAATAAATACTTCATTTGTGCCTACAATTTCACATTTAGGTTTTGAGCTACTCTTCTTATCTCATCAAGCTCTGCCAGCTCCTCCATTGGTCCTAGAATGTCTATATCTTCCTGAAGGATAAATTTGTAAACTGGTAACAAATTTTGTAAAGGCATCCTAGCTTGTGTTCCATATACCAATTCAAATGGAGATTTTCCAATTTCCTTTTTCACAGTTATCCTATCAGCCCACACAACCAACCTCAACTTTGAATCCCAAGCCTCTTTACTCCCACCTATCATCCTCCTTATGATCTTCAGAAGACTTTTGTTGCTGGACTCTGCTTGACCATTAGCTTACGGATGGTAAGGATATGCATAAGAAATAGTGATACCATATGTACTACAAAAATATTTAAACTCATCAGATCTGAAACACATTCCATTATTAGTGATCAATCTTAATGATGTACTAAATCTAGTAATGATGTTATCCATTAAAAATTTGATTACAACTTTACTTGTTGCTTTCTTGGTTGGGACTACCTCTACCCATTTAGTGAAGTAATCAGTAGCTACCAGTATCTAGTTATGTCCTCCACGTGATTTCTCTTGTATCTCCCCAATAAAATCAATTCCCCACTGATGAAAATGGGCTTCAACCTACAAAGGTATAAGTGGTAAAGCTCCCTGATACTTCATTTTCCCCAAGAACTTCTGACATGCTTCACATATTCTTACATATGAAAAAGAATCATTAAAGACTTTTGGCCAGTAATAACCTACCCTAAGAATCTTGTGTGTAGTTGTCTTTGCAGAATAATGGCCTCCACATACCCCTTCATGCATTTCTCTTATAATGTGCTTGGCCTGTGACTCATCTAGACATAGCAACAACATCCCGTCCCTATTTTTCCAAAACAAATCACCTTCCATGAACACATATTTGGATGCTTGCAGCTTCAAGGTTCTCTATGATTATCACTTAATCCTTCAGGACACTTCATGTATCTGAGGTAATACATGATGTTTGTATACCAAGCAGTATACTCAATACTTGCAATTGCATTTCCTTCATCTTCTACATTACAAATTTGATTTGCTTAAATATTTGTTTCTACCATTAACTTGGCCAAACCTTGACCTCTCACTAATTTAGTGATTTGCATTTCCATATCAAATTCTTGAATTTTATTAATCCACCTGTATCTCTTTCCAGTTACTTATGACTATGTCAAAATATCTTTAACAACTGCATGAGGGACATAAGCAATCACCTTAGCTCCAACAAGATACTGTCTAAAAGCTTTTATGGCTTTCACCAATGAAAACACTTATTTCTCCATTATATCATATTTCAATTTTGACCCCTACAATGATTTGCTGAAAAAAGACACAGGCTGCTCATGACCTTCCTCATTCTTCTGTAACATGATAGCAACTATAGTATGCAATGAAGCAAATGAAAATATTTGAAAGGGCTTTGAAAAATCTAGAGATTTAAGGACATGGGCTTCCTTGATGGCCTTTTTGATTGATATAAAAGCTTCTAATGCTTCTGCAGTCCAATCTATTTTTTGTCCTTTCCTCAGCATCTTTGATATGGGCTTAACAATTTCAGAAAAATTAGAAACAAATATCCTAACAAAGTTGATTTGTCCAAAAAATGTCTGGATATAGGAACTTTATCTATGGCCTCAACCCTCTCGGGATCTATTCTAATTCCATCCTTTGACACAATATGTCCTAAGAGTTTTCCCTCTGTGACTGCAAAATGACATTTTTTAGGGTTCAAACTAATACCATTTTCTAGATCTTTAATAAATACCTTTTCCAGATGTTCTACATGATCTTCAACCCTTTTTGAGTAAGTAGTAAGGTCATCTTGATATACCAACATGATAGCATTAATCAAATCTGCAAATGCTACGTCCATAGATCTTTGAAAGGTTGCACCTACATTTGTTAGAAGGAATGGAATTCTCACATAAACATATGTTCCCCATGAGGTTGTAAAAGTTGTCTTGTACTGCTCAGATTATGTGAATTTGACCTAGTTGTAACCAGAGAACCCATCCATCATAAATAACAACTCACACCCTATTACTTTATGTAGTACAACCTCCATATTAGGTAGAGGATAATTATCCTTGAGAGATGCCATGTTTAGATTTCTGAAGTCCACACATAATCAGATATCCCCATTCTTCTTCCTCACAGGAACCAGGTTTGAAGTCCATGTTGAATGCCTAATTGGTTTGATAATACCCCCAACTCTAAGCTTTACCAATTCCTCCTGCATTTTTGGTTCCAATGTTGGTTTGATAGGTCTTTTCCTTTGCCTAAATGGCTTTGCATTTGGCTTCAATAGGATTTCATGTTGAAACAAATCTTCCCTATATGCTTTGAGATCTTCAAAAGACCATGCAAACACATGTTTATATTTTCTCAATAGTGCAATCAACATTCTTTGGATTTTCGGGCTTATTATCTTCCCTATGTATACCTTTCTTGGTGCCAAATTAGTCCCTAAGTTGACCTCTTCAATATCCTCCCTCTTGACTGGTACCTATTTCATGAGGGACCAATCATTTCCATCATATACCCTTTCCAATGCTACTAGTCCTTTGGGAAGCTTATTAGTTTTAAGTTGTAAGACCTCTTTCCCAAATAGTGTCTGATTTCCATCTACCTCTTCAACAAAGGCATTGAAATCAACCTCTTGAGCTTCATATTGATCTATACAGTGAAGAAATTTTAAGAGGTCAACATCATCATTAAAAACCTGCCAATTGTATATATTGTCAGGCACATTAGGTATTGCTTTGAACTTCATTTGAGACACTCCAGCCAATGTGATGTCATCTCTTCTTAGTGCTACATTGGCTAAAAAGTATGCCATTATGTTCTTCAACCTCTCAATCCATTCAATGGAGAAAGCATCAAACAACTCAATTATGTCCCATACAACATTCTTGTATTGCTTCAGCCTCTTGTGTTTTGCTGCATATTTTGATTTAACTTGAGAAACTACTAGCTCAAAATCCCCTAGAATAGCTAGCAGCTTGATCTTATGTTTTACAGCCATATTCAATCCTATTAGTAAAGCTTCATACTCTGCTATATTGTTCATGCATTCAAATACCAAAAAAAATGAATATTTAAAAGTAACTCCTTCAGGGGAAACAAACACTATTCCTACTCCGTTACCTTCTTGGCTACAAGCTCCATCAAAGTACATTTTCGACACCCCATCACAATTTTTTACATGTTTATCAATTGGATCACCATTGACTAATTCTAGTTGGGCTAGTTCTATCTTAAAATTCCCAAGACCCACATCACAAAATCAATTGACTTGATCTGGAGGTACACAATCTACAATTAGGTTCATCCTTTGCTCCATGTACAACTTAACTTCTTGACCATTCATTGAAATTGTTGCATAAGATAAATAAAATTGGACGTTCCCCCCAACTGCTTCCATCCACTATCTTGATAAGAGCATCCCAAATTGAGGAGGGGTATCAATTACTATTATATCTATATTATAGGCCACCTGAGGATAAGCAGCTAGTTTGACTTCAACATCTTTCATAATACCCACCACAGGAATAGGCCTACTATCCATTGAATAACACTTCCCTCCATTAGTATCCACCCACATGCCAAGTTGTTTCATAACTCCAAATAGTATAATATTTATAGCAACGCTTGAGTCTATCATGCAATTCCTTAACAATTTGTTATTTATAAGTAACATAGTGAAAAAAGGATCAATTTGTGGGGAATTTATTAATATGTCATTTAGGAAGACTTCTGGGACACTTACTTTCTCTTGCTTATTAATTGTTTTAGTGGCCATCTTATTTTTAGAATTTATATGTTTTTCATTTCCACTTGTTATCAACTGAACAACACTATCCCTATATTCCTTAATTTTCATCATCTCAAGAAGTGGAACAGACATTTTTACCTGAGATAAAGCCTGAGTGAAGTCAAAAGAGGAACCCTCTGCCTTAATCACTTTCTTCTGATCTGCTGTTTCTCCTTTGTTCTCTTCCTTTTCTCTTTTACTTAATTGAGATTCATTTGCTTTTCTTTGTGTAATTCTTTGACTTCCTCTTTTTGAACAAGCTTTTGTTCATTTTTATCATGTTTATTTTATGTTTTCTTCAAAATTCCTTGTGCCACCTTTTGATCTTTTATAAATATTCCCCTAGGGACACCTTTTTCATTCACTCTCCTATTTCTTAACCAGTACTTGCTCTTTGCATCTTCAACTGCAGTAATGGTTAACCTCTTTATTTCTTCTTTAATGAGTTTCCTCATATTGCATTGAGCAGGAACCTCAATAGAGTGTGAATCTATATAATCCTCTTTAGAATCAGAAAAAACCTGTTGTTCATCCATGTGGACATTGCACCTTTGATTTGAAACATCATACTCATAACCTTCATCTTTTGAAGATGAGTATTTCTCCTCAACACGGTGGAAAGTATTTGAAGTCAAATACATTGTGTGATCCTCTCCACTATTACCCACCATCATTCCTTCTTCTTGCATTCTTTGGGATACAATACAATGATCTGGGGAATGTGGCCCATCACAACTTTCACACCGACAACTATTATTGACCATATATGCTCCCTTCTTCCTTAATGGATCAAGAGTTTCTTTATTTTTAGGCCTATCTATCACAAGTTTTCCATCCTTCCAATTTGTACCATAGGGCATATCATGTAATCTAGGCCTCTCATTTTTGTATGTGTTCTCCTATCTGTATTGATAATTATTGACTTGTTGAGGAACCCTAGGGTTGTTTCTCTTATTGATTATCCCAATAGCTTTCTTATTGTTTTCAATAGTTAATGCTATCTTTTGGGCTTTAGCTAAATTTCTTGGGAACCTATTTCTTAGTTCATACCCTGTTTTTGGATCGAATGCATTCAACTAAATACTCAATGCTACAAAGTCTGGCAATTTTGATCCAGGCGGTATCTTATTCTATAATTTGTTGAATCTTCGGCTAAAATCATAAATTGTGTCATTATTATTTTTCTAAATCCGCACTAATTCATGAAGAGTAGCATTTGGTGCACTTAGATTCCCATATTGCTCAAGGAATCGATCTTGAAATTCTTGGATAGAATCAACAGAAGATGTTGGTAGGCCATTGAACCAATCCCTAGCTTCTTCAGTGAGTGACATCATGAATAACCTCACATGTAAATCTTCATATGCTATATCTAAGTCCTAGATAAAATCATTAAAATTCTTCAAATGATCTTCAACAGTAATTGCACTTCTCCTTGTAAACTTAGGAACAAGACTTCTCCAACTACTATCCATAGGGTAAGGGTATAATTGAAACCCTATCAAATCAAATTTCCTAATCATTGTTGTATATTGCTGAGGGGGAGGGTTATGCACATACTGATACTGGTACATTGGATTATTATATTGTGTATGAAGATATGGCACATATTGCTAACCATGAGGTGGTTGTACATTTGTATGTTGTGATGCAATATACGATGGTTGGTTTGATTGCTTGTATTGATCTCTCATATGATTCTGAGGAGCCTTTGATGGGTTTGAAGGCCCTGCATTATTATTTCTCTACCTATGAGGTGGTATATACTTTGAAAAACCAGTTTTCTGAGCATCAATTTGTGCTTTCTGCAATTTGAAGTCTTGGATTACTTTTATCATTTGGATGTTTTCCTGTTCAAATTTTTCTCTTTCTACTTCTTTTTTATGAAACTCGAACTGTGCTTCTACTTCTTCACGAGTTGAGAATTCATAATTTTCTTGAGAAATTACATAATTAATAGGCTCACTTTGATTACCCTCCATTCTTTGATCATATTCCTATTGACATCTGATTTGTTCAGCTTTGAGTTTAGCATTGAACTCTGCTTGCTTCTGAGGATTATAAAAAGGATTTATTTTTTCTTCAAGGGTACAAGGTTCTGCACTTGAATTATCTCTCCATGTATCATAACGGTCATATGTCTCACAATCTGGTCTTGATGCTTTGTCTTTGTTCATTATGCACATGTCATCCTCTTTCTTCTTACCCTTATCATCCTTATCACCCTTATGTGTCCACTTACTATTTCTAGTAGGACCTCCAGAAGAACCTCCTTTGTATTTGGATCTTCTACCATTCATGTTGAATTGATGCAATGTTTTTGTCAGAGTCACCACTGGTGTGTGATAGCTCCAAGGTTTGCTTGCACTAACCAACTAGAAGACTTCACTCTGCCTTCCACCAAGAACTTGACAACCTCTAGGCTCTATCTTGACTTAGTTCATCAACTGAACCTTGCTTCAACTCTGTTCCAAGAGTTTCAATCCTTGTGCTTAAACTTGGAGGACAAACACCTCTTGAATCTCCTCTCTTCTTCCAACACCTAGAAGAGTCTAGATGCCAACTTCACCATCTTGCTTGAATTGATTGCAGGGGAGTTGGAGACACCATTTCCTTACATTTCACATCCACTTGAATAAATTTTGAAAGTTCTTTAGCTTTTTCTTTACCCAATCTCAAGATCTTGCCTTGAAGAGGCATATTCCCTACTAGCCCTTACCAGTCAGTTTTTGGCTTTTCCTGCCCAAACTCTCCAAATGACCTAGCAAACAAATGTCACTTTCAGACACCCTTTTTGGAGCTATAAATCTTTCACTAGGTTTCAGGCCTCTACCCCTTCTGTACAGTGCATTACTATAATCAAGGACTATTAGGGCTAATTGGCCTAATGCTTAGGGTTTCATTGTTCTTTGTTTCAAATCTCCTTCCAAAGGATTGATTGAAGCTTCAACGCTTTTGTCAAGTGAGGATAATGTCTAACCCTACCTGAAGCTATATGGATTTCATACAGTGGTCTCTTCCCCTGCCTAAGTTCCTTCTATTTTCTCTATCAAACACCTAACCAGGCAGTCCTAGCTCGCCTAGGGTTTCATTTTACAAATCATTGCTTGGCTCTCAAGATTTCCTACGGCTAAATATTTACAATTTTCTGGCTCCCCTATCATTTCAAACTAATTATAGGGAGATCCCGTGGTTAGTTCTTATGGGGGAGCCATTTTAAAACTCACTGTTCAAAACAAAGGAAACAAGCACTCTACACTCTAATCTATGAGTTAGAACAACAAATCTACACTGAACACCCTGAATGCAAGATGAATCTTACTCAAAACTATCCAATGAACACAAAAATAGAGATAACACTGTATATACAATGCATTTTATGCCATTGTTTCTCAGAGCACTCGGGTAAACACATAAAATATAGAAAACTCTTTATTCACACAAAGCCAAAATTTGTTTACAATCCTTCTAACTGCTCTCTACGAGCCACACCTCTACTTTTAGATGCCTTCTCCATCATTCAAGGGAAGTTGATCGAGCACTTACTCCTAATTTTAAGGGATTCCACTCCAACTAAATTGCATGCAACCTAACAAGTTTGTCATGCAATTTTGCAACATTCTTGCAACTCTGCCATCATCCTTCATTTTAGGACCTCAATCTCCTTGATCTCGAGCCAACAACTTCCCCAACTATCCCTTATCATCTTCAAACAACGAGGATGTGTTTATGACACACTTAATGCTTTACATTCTAACCTAAGCTATCTAAAGCTTAATAAATAAAAACTTAACAACATAATAACACTAGGATGATTTCAGTCCTAATGACTAACTCATCACACACAAACAAGACCTTCTAAGGTCCAAATTAAGCACACTACAATCCTGACTTGGCTAAGGTCAGGTACAAGCCAAAATTGCAAAATAACCAAACTGGAGTTAAGCCAAGGTGCTCCTGCACCATCCTCCCCAAAACAAAAAATTCAATCCACCCTTGGATTGAGCAAGTTGAGATCAATGCCCAACTTCTTGTACACTGCCTCCTTGATCCACACTACATCTACATCAGGTTTTCCATGCCTCTTAATCAGATGTTCTTTATACTCCTTGGTTCTAGTTCTCTTGTAGACCCTGGTATCCAATATCTTGTCAGCTTGTTTGACTATGACAGTAGGAAATTTAAGTTCTTCTACATCTTGACTAACTTCATGGAGGGTTTGATCCAAGTCTTGTGGTGGTCCTTTGTAATGCACTAGATCTGCATTGTTAAAAATAGGGGACAGTCCACTATCATCTGGTAGATGCACCTTGAATGCATTACTTCCATACTTCTCCAAGATAGGATAGGGACCAATCCTCTTCATTTGCAACTTATGAGGAACTCCTTTCTGCAGTCTGGACTTGTTCAAATGCACCATCACCAAATCACGAACATTGAATTGAAATTCTTTTCTATGCTCATCCACCTTAATCTTATGTTTCATGGTATTTTTTGCCAATGTTTTTCTGATAGTCTCATGAATCTCCTGCATTGCATAGGCAAACTCATCAGCATATCCACTTCCTTTGACTCCATCCTTCAACTCTCTCAACTCATAAACACCTCTAGGATGTAGACCATAAACAATTTCAAAGGAACTCTTCCCTATTGACCTATTTACAGTGTCATTATAGGCATATTCAACTTGCCCAATCATCTGATCCCATTGTTGACCATACTCCTTGGTCAAGCATCTTAAGAGATTCCTAGGAGTTCTATTAACCACTTTGGTTTGACCATCAGTTTGGGGATGGTATGCAAATCCAAAGGATAAATTGGTGCCCATTCTTTGCCAAAGAGTCTTCCAAAAATGACTCATAAACTTAGTATCTTTGTCTAATACAATGTTGATTGGTAAGCCATGAATCCTTACTATCTCTTTGAAGAAAAGAGTGGCTATTTGACTAGCATCATTGGTTGTTTTGCATGGCAAAAAGTGAGCCATCTTGCTGAATCTGTCTACAACCACATAAACATTGTCCATACCTTGCCTTGTCTTGGGTAATCCAACTACAAAGTCCATACTCAAGCATTCCCATGGCCTAGTAGGGATAGGCAGTGGCTGGTAGAGGCCTGCATTTGAAGAAGTACCTTTGGCCTTTTGACACACCACACAACTTTCCACATACCTCCTGGCATCTAGGTTCATCCTTGGCCAATAGTAAGACCTTTGAACCAGTTCCTGAGTTTTAGTGATCCCAAAATGACCAATCAATGCACCATTATGCTTTTCTTGTATCAAGTTTTCCCTAATAGAACCTCTAGGAACACAAAGTTGATTTCCTTTAAACAAAAGTTCACTTTGCAAGGTATATTCAACATATTTTCTATGGAAATGATTCTTGTATTTAGCACATACCTTATAAATATCTGCAAAGTCTTCATCATCTGCATATAGATCCTTGAAATGATCTATTCCCATGCTCTTCAATTGAATTTCCTGAATTGTGAGGACTCTTCTGCTCAAGGCATCTACCACATTATTGAGAGCTCCTTTCTTGTGCTTGATATTGAAGGTGTAAGCTTGCAAATACTCCACCCATTTCATGTGCCTATGACTCAACTTCTCTTGTGAATTCAGGAAACTGAGTGCTTGGTTGTCTGAATACACTATGAATTCCTTGGGAAGCAAGTAATGCCTCCACTTTCTTAAAGCTTGGACCAATGCATTCATTTCAATGTCATTAGAAGAATACTTCTTCTTGGCTTCACTTAACTTCTCTGAATGAAAAGCCATCGGTCTGCCCTCTTGACTAAGAACAGCCCCAATAGCTACATTGCTTGCATCACATTCATTGGTGAATAGCTTATCAAAGCTTGGTAACACCAAAATAGGTTGGGTAGCTATCTTCTCCTTCAGCAACTCAAAACTCTTGTTAGCTTGCTCATTCCATACAAACTTGGTTTTCATTCCTCCTTTAATGGTATCCAACATAGGAGCACAAATAGCACTAAATTGTCTTATGAATTTCCTATAGTATTGAGCAAGACCATGGAAGCTTCTTACCTTTGTTGCTGTCTTTGGAGTAGGCCAATTGAGGATTGTTTCCACTTTGCTGTTGTCCATCTTCAAGTTGCCATGTGATAGCACAAATCCAAGGTACACCAGCTCTATTTTGATGAACTCACACTTTTCCAGATTGATCATCAGCTTCTCCTCCTGTAGCTTCTTGAAAATCAACTCTATATGTTGGAGGTGCTCTTCTCTTGTTCTGCTATAGATTAATATATCATCAAGATACACTACTACAAATTTTCCAATGTAGTCTTTGAGGATTTCATTCATAAGTCTCATGAATGTGGAGGGGGCATTAGACAAGCCAAATGGCATAACTAGCCACTCATAGAGACCCTCATTGGTCTTGAAAGCTATTTTCCACTCATCTCCCTCATGTATCCTAATTTGGTGATAACCACTCTTTAAATCTATCTTGGTATAGTACCTAGCTTCACCTAGAAAATCCATGAGATCTTCAATCCTAGGGATGGGAAACCTATACCTAATGGTTATCTTGTTTATTGCCCTGGAATCAATACAAAGCCTCCATTCTCCTCCCTTTTTAGGTGCTAAGATAGTGGGTACTGCACATGGACTAATGCTTTTCCTAATGAGACCTTGGTTTAGAAGTTCTTGAATCTACCTAGCTATTTCCTCATTTGGTTGAGGTGTCATCTTGTTATCTGCTTTGTTTGGAAGGGTAGCTCCTGGTATCAAGTCTATCCTATGACTTATGGCTCTTTTAGGAGGTAATGTTGCTGGTTGACTACTACTTACAATGCCTTCATAGGTCTGCAACAATTTCTGTATCTCCTTGGTTAACTCTTGCTTTTTAGCTACTTTCTCTTTGCTCACATCCATTGGCTTTATCATCATTGCATAGCCAACTCCTTCCCCTTCTTCCAGGGCTTCTAAGAACTCTCTTTTACCCACCATGAGTAGTTTAGAACGTACTGTCTGCACCCCTATATCTTCTAGCAAAGACTGAATTTTAAAAGTCACCTTGTCTTTCTTGAAAGTATATGAGTTCTTTGCCCCATCATGCACAGCTTGGCGGTCAAATTGCCATGGTCTACCTAGGAGCAAGTGACATGAATCCATAGGTAACACATCACACAAAAATTTTTTCTTGTACCTACCTATTGAGAACTCCACCCATGCTTGTTCGTTCACTAAGACATGCTGACCCTTATTGAGCCATGTGACCTTGTAAGGGTTGTTGTGGGGTATCCTTGTCAACTTCAGCTTGCTGACTGCCTCCTCTGACACAATATTGTCAGTAGAACCTAAGTCAATGATGACCTTCCACACTTTCCCCATCATCTTGCACTTTATCCTAAACAAGGACCTCCTTTGGCTTGGCTCTTCTTTAACCGGTTCCTTGATCAAGGTTCTCCTCATCATGAGGTTCTCACCTTCCTTTGAATTTAGTGGTACCTCAGGATGTTTATCTGCTATAGCTATCTCATCTTGAATCAGGTTAGTTCTCTTGTCTCATCCATGAGAAGTACTACCTTTCTCTGGACATCTATAGGCCGGGTGTCCCAATTGATTGTAGTGGTAACATTTCATATTGGTGAAATAGTTTCCTCTTCCTTATCCACCACTTCTTCCTCTAGAGTTGAAACCTCTTCCTCTACCACCTCTACTAGAGCTTCCTTCTTGCTGCTCAGAGTATCTGACTTCTCCTTGGGCTCTTGGTTCTGAACTTCTTCCACCATAGCCACCTCTTTGTCCTCTGTTGTCTTTCCCTTTACCTCTACTTTTGGGGTTTTGTTCTTGCTTCTTTTTTCCTTTCTCCTCTATCTTCAAAGCCATTTTATAGCATTGGCGGACTATTTTTAAGTTTACTAAGCTCATATCTTCTTGGATAGACCACTTAAGCCCATTCAAGTACCTTGCTAGCTTGATGCTTTCATCTTCAACCACCTTTGATCTAAGGCATAATTTTTGAAACTCCTCAGTGTATGTTTGGACATCCATATCCTTTTGCCTAAGATTGTGTCTTCTCCTATGCAACTGAACTTCATAATCATCAGGGAGATAGGTCTGCCTTATCTTAGTTACCATTCCTCTCCATGAAACTATGGTACCTTTTCCTTCCTTCTCTCTTTCAGATTGTACAAACTTCCACCATGTGAGAGCTGCTCCTCTCAACCTTGACTTGGCCACTTTTACCTTTTGGGCCTCTATTATTCCATCACATTCAAAGTGATTTTCAATGCTCTCAATCCAGTCCATAATTGAATTAGGGTCCATTTTTCCACTGAAAAGTGGCACTCCTTCCAATGCTTTACCACTTAAGGCCTACAATGCCTTTAGGAATGGTTCTTCAGCAAGAACAGGGTCAGGCTTTGGAGCTTCCTCCTCCAAGTCCTCTTCTTTTTCCTTGGCTTCCTGCTCTTCCTTCTGCTCTATCTTGTCTTTCACTTTATTTGCTATCTCATGGACTTCATCCAAGAGCTTCTCCACTTGAGACAACCTTTCTCTTAGCAACCAGTTATCTTCCTCTTGCTCTTCTACCTTTTTAGCTAACTTTTCATTAGTCACCATGGTTCTTTCCTTTGGTGTGTTCTCTCCTACTCACTCAAAGGGCTACAACATCAATCACATGCCTTGAATCAAACGTTGCTCTGATACCAATATGGTGTGTGATAGCTCCAAGGTTTGCTTGCACTAACCAACTAGAAGACTTCACTCTGCCTTCCACCAAGAACCTGACAACCTCTAGGCTCTATCTTGACTTAGTTCATCAACTGAACCTTACTTCAAATCTATTCCAAGAGTTTCAATCCTTGTGCTTAACCTTGGAGGACAAACACCTCTTGAATCTGCTCTCTTCTTCCAACACCTAGAAGAGTCTAGATGCCAACTTAACCATCTTGCTTGAACTAATTGCAGGGGAGTTGGAGACACCATTTCCTTGCATTTTGCATCCACTTGAATACATTTTGAAGGTTCTTTAGCTTTCACTTTACCCGATCTCAAGATCTTGCCTTGAAGAGGCCTATTCCCTGCTAGCCCTTACTAGTCAGTTTTTGGCTTTTCCTGCCCAAACTCTCCAAATGACCTAGCAAACAAATATCACTTTAAGACACCCTTTTTGGAGCTTTAAATATTTCACTAGGTTTTAGGCCTCTGCCTCTTCTGTACAGTGCATTCCTCTAATCAAGGACTATTAGGGCTAATTGGCCTAATGCTTAGGGTTTCACTATTCTTTGTTTCAAATCTCCTTCCAAAGGATTGATTGAAGCTTCAACCCTTTTGTCAAGTGAGGATAATGTCTAACCCTACCTGAAGCTGTACAGATTTCATACAGTGGTCTCTTCCCCTACCTAAGTTCCTTATATTTTCTCTATCAAACACCTAACCAAGCAGTCCTAGCTCGCCTAGGGCTTGATTTTACAAATCATTGCTTGGCTCTCAAGATTTCCTACAGCTAAATATTTACAATTTTCTGGCTTCCCTATCATTTCAAACTAATTGCAGGGAGATCCTATGGTTAGTTCTTATGGGGGAGCCATTTTAAAACTCACTATTCAAAACAAAGGAAACAAGCACTCTACACTCTAATCTATGAGTTAGAAACAACAAATCTACACTGAACACCCTGAATGCAAGATGAATCTTACTCAAAACTATCCAATGAACACAAAAATAGAGATAACACTGTATATACAATGCCTTTTATGCCACTGTTTCTCAGAGCACTTGGGTAAACACAGAAAATATAGAAAACTCTTTATTCACACAAAGCCAAAATTTGTTTATCCTTCTAAATGCTCTCTACGAGCCACACCTCTACTTTTAGATGCCTTCTCCATCATTCAAGGGAAGTTGATCGAGCACTTACTCCTAATTTTAAGGGATTCCACTCCAACTAAATTGCATGCAACCTAACAAGTTTGTCATGCAATTTTGCAACATTCTTGCAACTCTGCCATCATCCTTCATTTTAGGACCTCAATCTCCTTGATCTCAAGCCAACAACTTCCCCAACTATCCCTTCGCATCTTCAAACAACGAGGATGTGGTTATGACACACTTAATGCTTTACATTCTAACCTAAGCTGTCCAAAGCTCAATAAAGAAAAACTTAACAACATAATAACACTAGGATGATTTTAGTCCTAATGACTAACTCATCACACACAAACAAGACCTTCTAAGGTCCAAATTAAGCACACTACAATCCTGACTTGGCTAAGGTCAGGTACAAGATAAAATTGCAACATAACCAAACTAGAGTTAAGCCAAGGTGCTCCTGCACCAACCACTCACTTTGTGAAAAGTGAGAAAAATGAAACTATTCTTGATTTTATCCCCCAGCGGAATCACCTTTTCAGAAACTTCTCAAATTATGATTTTTTCTTCAATGAATTTGTATGATGATCTTCAACTGGATATCCTGCAATAAGTCCCCATCAAAGTCGCCAATTTGTTAGCTCTCAAAAACGCAGGCAAAATACCTCAAGAGGTTGCCAATCTCTTGATACATTTTAGGGTAACAGACAAGGCCAAATGATTTAGACCTTCTACTCTTCAGGTGCTGCCAAACCTAGGTGGGTGTACCTATAACAATGAAGCAAACTTGACCAATGTTTATTCCTTTAAAGTGATTTATCCACAATGGAAAATAGGAGTGGATAAATGAGTTTTATTTTGGTACAAATTGTATAAGCAATATCAAGGCTAAAATCTAATGTGTTCATATGAAAAAATGAATGAAATTAAACAATGAAATAGTAGAGACTAGTGCCTTATTGGGTGTATAGAGTCAAATGAAAATATGAAAAGAATAACTTCTTTCTGGTAGAAACTCAAATTGTCTGGCATATAGGTTTAAGTTTATAACTGGTATAAACATGCAAGAATGTGATTACCAAGTTCTTCTTAATGATCCAAATGAGATTCCCTAATTACTATGATTGACTAAAAGGATTTAATCTCTCCTTGAAAGAACCAATTAATCCAATCATACAGATACAACAAATGTGCACTGATAAGCTGAAAAATATCCTTCATATATCAGTTTAAACAATTAGAAAACATCAACCTTGGAGACAATTTCAACAATACTTTCAATTAACACAACAAACAATTGATACTAGAAAAATATCACCACATCAAATAAATTCAATTGAAATCTCCATTGTTTTAGACATGCATCATAGTCTCAAAAAATGTAAACATTTTGTATCCTACTATATTTTTTCCCCCTCTCCTCTCTTGTCAAAAAAATGATTATTTATACATTAGTCATTTGAAAAGTCGCATCCCTTCGTATTCAAATCTTGGGCAATTATTTTATTCAGGATTTTTCAAACATTCACCAGACATCTACTATGATGTCCTGTAGTTTCACCGATGCCTTGAGTCTCTCCGACAGTCAATATATTACATATTGCTATGAAGTCACGCAGTCTTATCAACGTTCTGAGTCTCCCCGAGATTTATTCCTTCAGTCTTAAGTGTATCGCTATGATTCTTGCCAATGATAACTTATCACTATGAATTTAGAGGGTCAGAAAAACATTCAACAACTGACATCATGTTTTGCCAAGATTTATCCTTGGTTAATTTTGATCACTGAGACATGGTGGTTTTTTAGCTGATGAAAGAACATTTCATATGACCTTTCGTATCTCTCCCCACTGAAACCAGTATCGCTGAAGATCAAACATATCACCAAGTCCCAATGTAATCCTATGGCTATGACATAGGGGGTCGACAGGACTCCATGACTTCATCCCGATGACATCATACTACCGACAGGATCCACTTTTCTAGGAAACTCGTTGAGAATATTGTAGATTCCTTTTTGATACTCTAGACTTGCACCATGATTGATAAGTCACAAATAAGTCCGTTATGACTTACACCGATGACTTAGGTCTCGCCGACAATCATTTTTTGCTTCATCGGTATAACACATATGTGCTCGTTATGACTTATATCGATGAAGATTTTCTCGTCGATAGGATCCTTTGGTCACTAAGACAATGAACTGCATCTTTCTGATATGTATTACCAAATGAAACTTTATCGGTAAGACAATCTTGGTCTCTTGTTGATAGAATACAAAAGATAGACGTTCGTATGAAATGCTTTATGGATTAGTGAGACCTGCATCATGTTATGCCGATATGGTTTATACATTGAAATGCTCAAGGATAGATGAATTCTACAGGACCAAATGATGAAAAAAAACTAAAACAAGGAAAACATGATATGCAAAGCGGATTCATGATCTTATGGCATAGAATTCTTAGGAAACTTATGGGTACAAACAACCATAAAATTTTCAAAATTTTACAGTTCTAACAGTAGGTATACAACTTTTTTTTACCTTTCTCCGTCCATTCAATTATAAATGCATCAAATTACTCAATGGAATCCTAGGTAGCATTTCTATAGTGTTTTAATCTTTGATTCTTACATGCATATCTAGATCTCACTTGGGATATTACTAAATTAGAATCACCTATCACCATTAGCTTCTGTATCCCATGTTTCTTTTCTAGCCTCAATCCTAGTAGCAATGCCTCATACTTTTACACATTGTTTGTGCAAACAAAAGAAAAAGTGAAATAAAACTTAAATGTGTTGCCAGTAGGTGAAACCAACAATATACCTGCACTAGAACCCTCCTTAGAACTTGCACTATCAAAATACATCTTCCAAAGTCCATCTTTATCAAATAATCTTGTAACCTCATTATCTATAAGTGCATACCACCTTTCACTTTCTCTTAGTAACTCCTCCACCTTAAACTCACTAATATCAGTATCCACAAAATGAGTTATGTCATCCTCAGGAACCTACTCAATCATATGTGGTACTTTTGGTTCTCTAACCACTTTGACATCTTTACCATCAATTGGGAAAGTAACAAAAGACATGTCACATTGCATGCTACCCCCCATGGAAGCACTCCACTTCATAGATAGCAATATTCCATAGTTGGGTGGGATATCTACCACAACCACACTAAATTTTGTATTCTTTCTTTGGGTATGTAGCTATTCTATAGGGAAGATCATTTATTACACTAGTCATAGGGACTTTCCTTGAGTCCATAACATAGCATTTTCCATGGGTACTATCAATTTTTTTTATCCCATTGCTTCCTTGATCTTGGTTGGATTTATATTGTTAGATGCTCCAGAATCAATTATACAATTTTTTATGAAATTTCTTTCAACAACCAATGTAAGAAAAAATGGGTCTATCTTTCCAGGATAGGCCATCCTTGAATTTCCTAGAAAGATATGAGGGATCTCAGTAATTGCTCCCTCAAACTCTTTCTCTTTCTTTTCCTTTTCACTCACTCTAGGTGGAGTGGACACCACTAGTTCATTACAGGTTGTAGTAGCACCATTGATAAGGGTTATTTCCTTTTGTTTATGCTCATCAATTCTCATCATTTTAATCAAAGGAACAAAATATTTTACCTGACTAAGCAACTAAAACATATCAACAAGATTATATTTAGGAAAATAAATTGGGATCATACCTTTTCTTGTATTGCTCTCTTTCTATTGATCCTTTGTTGTTTCAACACTAGGCTTAGCATCTTTCTTTGTAGATTCAAAATTTGACTTTTGTGTTTTTTTTCCTTACAACAGGGAACTTGGATTCTCCATCTATTTATGGTTTGTCAAATTTCTTGGCCTAGATTTTGTCTCCCTTACTCTCCTTGGCTTCAATTCCTTCCCCTTTGCTATAAGATTTTTTTCCTTTCCTTTCACATTCTTCTCTTTGATGAAGAGGCTAGCAGGGATACCTTGGTCACCACCCACTATTCTATTTCTCAGATGATATGAACATCTATCTTGTGTAGCCAAGGCCATTGTATATCTTACAATTTCTTCATTTGAAGGTCTCCTTGGAGGCACATTATCTTCAACTACTTCCAATGCATACAATCCACTATCACTATCATCATCTTCATGAAAAAGAACTTGTTGGTGATATGTACTAGCTATATTCCTTTGGTTGTCCACATCATGTTCATGAGACTCTAGATTATATGAGCATTCATTATTAGAAAAATAGGACCTATCAATGATCATATTTACTTCGATATCATCCTCATGAGACTAGTCATAATCTTCTTGCACACCTTCTTCAACTTCAACCAACTGTGCAATTGGACATTTGTGAGGAGAATGTGGCTATTGATAGACCATGCACCAAGGGGTCTCATCAACATAATTGACTGAGTTTTTCTGTAAAAGATCTGAGGGAACCTTGTTTTGAGCATTCTTTTGATTGTTAGTAATGTGCTTCCAATTTTTCCAATTTATGTTATATGGATGGTCTTGTAGCCGAGGAGATCTCTCATTCTTGATATAGTTGGACCTTTCATTTGACATACCTTTTTCTTGCTTAGCAAGTCTATAGCTGATATCCTTCAAATAATTTGCAACATTGTCAATCTTGTCCTCAAGTGAACCTCCCTTAGCACCAGAGTTTTTATCCCCTCTTTGGATTTTTGAGGATTTTTACATCATCCCTTCTTCCCACCTTACCAATTTCTCTATTGATACTATCAATATGGATTTCCATCTTAAAAGCTTCTCTCAATGTCTAATGATTTTTTTCTAGTAGGAAATAGCTCATCTTTGCATCAAAGGAATTGCAATAATTTACCAAGAATAAACTATCATTTAATTGTAAATAAGGGGGTAACCATTTCATGGGTTTTTGGAACCTCACATTGAAGTTAGATACAACCAAATTTGAACCTAGTTTAGCAATATTATTAAACTGATTTAAAATAAACCTTGAATCATTTTTATTAGCATACCGCTTTCTGAATAGCCTCTTAAATTCCCCCCAAGAACGAATAATCTCAACAAGAAAACTTCTATTTCATTCTTTGGCATCCTTAGTGAGTGATTGTATAATAGCTTCATCATCACATCCTCAACTTCTACTTCAAAAATTATCCATGACATTAGCAAATGCTTTGAGGTGGTCCTCACCACTTAATACATTGTTACCAGAGAACCTCACCAAGGAAATTTTGAAGTCTTCAAGAAACTAATTAGGATAACTAGAAATTTTGGTAAAGCACAACTATTGATATCTTTCTACTTGCATTGTTCTCCTAGTAGTTTTGTCTCTATGATTAATTTTAGGCTCATCATTTCCTTTCTTACTAGATTTTTTGTTCCCTTACCATATCCACTTCCATAATTACCACCACCTCCATTCTTCTTTCCACCCCCACCACTTCCTTCTCCATCATCAAAACATGAGTTCTTATTTTTATGATTTCCTCCACCACCACCTCCACTAGGAATATGTTCTTTTGACTTGGTATTTTTTGGCTCGGGATCAGTATGTCTAGAGCTTGAAGCTACTAGATTAGGTATATATATCTTAAGGAAAGAGATCTTTCTTTCCATTTCAACATTTGCAGCTTCCATTTTAGTTTTCTTCAATTCTTACTATAACTTTTCATTCTCTAGCTACAATCTGAAGATCTCAGGGTTAGGGAGTGCATTAGATGGAAATAAATTGTTTTAAAAAAATTTGGTGGATGTATTTGTGGATGAGGTATTTGTGCTTGTAGTGGCATTAGTATTAAAGGTAGTTTTCTTATGTAGATCAATGGGCTTCTTCCAATGATCTATAGGTTGTGATTGTTTAGCAGTAAAAAATGGATCTGAGGTTTTTAGTAGCTGCAATAGATGTAGTACAAGTCTTGTAGTAGAGTTCCCCACTGGGATGGTTACCTTAGGAGGGTTAAGAGTTTTCTTGGTAGAAAACCTAGAAGCATTTTTAGCAATTTCCTTCTTCTTTGCAGCTTCTTTCATTTTCTCAATTCTTTTCTTTCGAGCATCTCTTTCAAGTATTTTATCTTTAATTCTATCCTCTTCCTTGAGTCTTCATTCTTATTATTCTTCTTTAAGCTTTATCTCTTCCTCTTCCAAGGCTTGCATATCCTTGTCTATATCCTTGTCATCTTCTAAGACATCTCTAGCCTCACTCAGCTCAAGAGTATAGAAGGTAAAATTAGTTGGTTCTCCCTTAGGTAAATGGTGCAAGGCTAGAAATTTACATCATTAAATAAATATCCAATTCGAGGAGTTGAAGGATTTGAGAACTTCTTATTCTTTTCCCAAAATTCCCACCTATCCTCTTCTCTTGACACATCAAGTTCATTCTCAAAAACTTCCTCAATGGGGAAAATTCCTTCATTTACATTAGGCACCTCAACTTCATGTGCCTCTTCATGAACATCTACATTACTTACATCCTTATTAAAGGTAGGAGATCCATTAGCAGTAAATTCAATGGAATTACTTGATTCCACATTTTTCTTTTTCCAGGTTGGTTGCTTGTCCTTTGCAAGCTCAAACTCTAGCTTTTTCTCAAGATGCTTCTTTGTGTAACTTTTGGTCTTTCTCATGGTGTCAAATTATCTATCAAAATTCTCTCTCTCACTTTCTCTTACGGAATTTATTCTTGCACTTGCACAAGATACTTTAGAGTCGCCACCCAGGATACTAGGAAATAGAAATTGATTACACTTTGGAGTTGCACTTGCAATCTCAGAGAAGAGTTTGAGCATAACCCAACACAAGATGAAGGAATGAACAAGAATTTTATGCATAAAACTAGACTTGACTTATGTGATGAAAATTTGAACAAATTGCTCTCCAATCAATGAAGAACAACAAAATACTTAACTTTGACTCTACCAAATCTAACCTAGAGACGTTGGACTAGCAATGTCCCTAATAGATTTGCCAATTTGTTGGTTATTTTTTAAGAACCAAACTTAATCTTACCAATTGCCTATGAATATTCCATAATTCAATAATTAGAAAATGCAAGGATTGGCCAATGAAAAAGTAAAGGATTGTTAAGCCTTTACTTCTACTCTTTGGGCTCTGTGAAACCCAAGAGGGTGATCTTGAAAATTTCTAGATGATACTCTTATACCATTTTACCATGAACATTGTGATAAATAGATACATTCCTTTCAATCACAATTAGACATAATTCTTTAAGAATTTGGAAAATCCCTTACCAAATTATTATCTAAAAGCTAGGAATGGGTAGATCTCATACAACTTTGTAACAATTTTTGGTTTGTAAGTAATTTTTAATATGAATTTTTTCTTCGATAGGTAAGATTGACTCAATTGACTTCAAAAATAACAAATTTATAGAATAGTTCCTTATCATTGGGTGACAGACTCATATTTGCAACAAACTATAATACAATCAGTAAATAAACTTAGCATTTAAATATTGTTATTATATTTCTTTATAATAAAACAACTCAAGAAAACCAGAACATAAACTACTTAGTAATCCTAATACTCCATAATGCAGATCTATGATTAATATTTTTTGATTTCTAGATTTTTGATTGTGTTTAAGTTTTTTCATCAATGTTTCGGATCACACTCGGTGATCCATCATCAGGATGATAAAGAGCTAAGAAGATAAAAGGTAAGATGCAGACCTGATTTGCTTAAAAGGAAGAGAGGTGAGAAGATGAGGAGAAATCGGGTCTGCATCTTACCTTTTATCTTCTTAGCTCTTTATCATCCTGATGATGGATCACTGAGTGTGATCCGAAACGTTGATGAAAAAACTTAAACACAATAAAAAATCCAGAAATCAAAAAATCTTAAACATGATGGATTGTGGAAATCTCATAGCATTAATTAGCAGATCTATGATTTCATTAAAGAATTTAATCAGTTCTTTGAACCGAAGAAAAAAAAAACCACACATTCAACTGAAGAGATTGAAGAAAAATAAAAGATACTTGATCATTTTATTCATAATCTATGTAACACAATACATGGGAGAGAAAATGTTCCAAAATTTATGATTTCCATTCATATGCCATTACTTTTGTAAAAAAATTATACCTATTACAAACCAGAATTTGCACCTATGACTCAAAACTATCCTATTTCTATGTGCTTGAATTAACAAAAAATGATATTCACATGAAATCAAATGCTTAACCATCAAAGAACCATTTAATTGGCCTTGAATTCCCATTTATAGAAACATGGGAGCAACAAGCTTCAAGCCAAATTACAATTAAAGTCACATTTTACATTTGACATACATTTAAATTTGAATTTCAAAACTTCCCCAAGCAGTTATATTTGCAACTTTGAAAAAGAGGAAAATCATATAAGAAAAAATGCATTTCCATTTGTTGAAAAAGATTTACCCGCCTTCCAAAAGACATCTTTCATTTGTTGCAACAACATCAAATATATTCTTCATGAGCCAAAAAGGTTCTCCACATATACATTTGGTCAGAAATTTTTTTGAAATAATAAAAGCAACTAAAAAGAGAGAAAATGGACCCACCCATATTAGCATCCTTTGTCATCAATCTTCATATTGGGGAGAAAACAATATTTTGCAATACTTCAACAAAATCCTAAACTGTACTAGTTCCAAGCTATGCATTATTTCCTCCAATCCATTATTCACCATGTCTATCATCATCCTCCAAACACAGACTCACTCTATAAATTTCTCTAGCCATGTGTTGTATTTATTGTTAGTTGGTCATTTCACGTCCAACAATTTTTGTACTTTTGCACTGTAATGATTGTATCTTGCATCAATTAATGCCCTAGCCTCTTTAATAAAAGTGTCCATCCTCATTTCAACTCCATTCATGTTGTTAATGTTGGGATTCAACATGGAGTAATCAACTATAGTTAACATCATCTTAACCTGTGGGAGAAACTCTCCCAAATCATGCTTCCATGTAGCAAACTCCTTTAACTCACCCTTATCATCCAATATTTTAGGCATACCATGCCCTTCTATTTCTCTGAACATTTTCAAAAAAAAATTGTAGGTACATTCCTAACTTTCCATGGAATGTTGTTGTTTCATTAACCAAATCAATGGCTTCCAAACTTTTAGGAATATGAGTAGGAGCTTCATGGTCTTCTTTCATCTTGGTCATCATTTCCTTTAGTGTTCCTACCCTAGTGCTCCACTTGCTCCACTCAGTTTCAAAATACTTTTGAACAAGCAAATATTTGATGTTGGCCTCATGAATGTTCTTCTACGTAGCCTAGATGTCATCAACTCTATTAACCAATTTGGTTGCTCTATGTTTCAAAATATCCTCAAAGATATCATTGGACACTTTTACCATTTCCAAATTTCCCTACTTGACATTCTCCTTGTCTATCTTCAATTGAGTACTCAAATTTTGAATCAGAGACAAAGTCTCTCTATCTTGTATAGAAAAATATGAAGAAGAGGATGGTGAAGAAACTGCCCTTATTGACTAGGCTACTTGAGCTATGGATCTCAAATTATTGCACTCATCCAAAGATTTATTGTAATCCTTTAATAGTGCATCATATTTCTATTGAAAGATTTGGGTAGTATCAACACTGAGTATTGCAACATGCACAGTTAGTTTTGTTGCCTGAATAGTAGTTATATATGTAGCTCTCTTTACCACCATTGCACCAATGACTTCTTCTGTAGGCCTAAAAACCTCATGTTTTCTAGTGTTGGGTTCCATGGACCAAATTGCAAAAGTGTGTAATTTAGGACTATAGTCAGATCCAAACACCCGGTTATGAAAATAATCCTCCAATATAGAAGCCTGTAGATCTCTCCTAGTAGCACCAAATGCAATAGCTGAATAGAGGGTGCATCCTAGAAGCAACATGAATCCACTTTCAGTAAAAATTTTCTTGGCTTGATTAGGAGTGATGGTTTCTATCTCAACCATGACTTTCTCTTCCTCTACTTTCTCTACCTCTTCCTGCTGAGAGGGGTTCACACTAGCTTAGACTTGTTCAATTCTCTTCTATTTACTTACTCCTTTGATGAATGATGAATTATTTTATTTGTACAAATGTATCATCTACAGTGAATTCATCATAGGCCTTGATCCTAAGATCACCATCAACCTTCTCATCATATTCCCATTGAAAATTCTATCCCGGGGGGTTTCTAAATCAAGAACATTTATTTTTGGGGAAGGGAATATCCTCTCCACTTCTTTATCATTAGGAACATGATTTTCCATTTGCTCCTCCCCAATTACCTCAACACCTCCTCCTTGAATCTCTACAGGTTGCTCAAGAACATCCATAGCCTGAGGTTGTTTCTCTAGGAGAGCTTGTGCTCTTTCAATAGCTTTCCTAACTTTTACTCTAAACTCTCCACTCTAATAATCACTTATCTTTTGCATTTCCCTCTTTAGTGGGTTCTCAATTTCATCATATGGGCTTACATAAAAAGAATTTTTTTTATGACCTCTTCCTCCATGGCACAAATGGAAGTCTAATCTTTCTTTCTTTGGATGACTGCTCCATCACTTGTCAAATTTCTAAGGACATCATTAGAATACATAAAAAAATGAGAGAAACTAGACACACCTTTGCTTCTTCTTTTCCCATTCACAAATACTTCTAGGTCAAAGCTCCTAACCTCATCAACTAGCATCCTCATGTTATTTACCATTATTCCAAATTTCTCATATGCCTCCTTAGCAGTGGCTTTGAAGTTACCAAAATCACATTGTGGCACAATTATAGATCCATTCCTATGAGTTCTAAACAATCCCCGGTCCATAAAATCTAGTTGCCACATTAACCCCATAAATGCCAATTTGTATGAAACATATAAATGCAAAAAATGATATGCCACCCTAGCTCCATATGCCTTGATTAATATATACTCTGAGTGCATGAACCAATCAACCTAATTATGCTTATCCGATGACCCTTCTACATCCCTAGGGTGCATAATATCCCTGATAACTTTTGACAATCTATAAATATGTGGAACACCCAAACTCTCCAAGATACCATAGCTAATGACATTGCAAAACAACAAATAGTTTGAATTGGGAAAATTTTGATCCCAAATATGTGTCCACATTTGGACTAGAAAAGGGTTATTCTCATTATCCAACTATCTCAACTTCATCCTCTTCTTCCATTCATCTTGTCCATCATACAAGAGCATGTGCATCAATAAAGAGTAATGATAAAAGATCAATGGGATATTTCCTTTCTTCAAAGTAATGAGCTCCTTATGTATTTCCTGTACAATATAAGAAACATAATCAAAACCCCTGTTAGGTTTCCAATTTTGTATATCAACCATCATAACCAGTAGGTATAGAGCTATTCTTGCATCAAAATTGTGACCCAGGAACTAATTAAAACAATAGTAGGTATTTTTGAAATAATTGGAAAATTATTCACACTCAAAGGGCTCCAAGTCTATAGGAAAAAATCCCTTACCACTTTTTCTATGCCTTGTAAGCAAACTATTCCTAATTTTTTTTTGCTCATATTCACGATTCAATTCTGCATGCCTAATGTCGAATGTATAGTTGGGGCTCAACTTGAAAACCTTTGCAATTTTATCCCTTGTTACCTCAAGGATTAGAGTGTCATTTTAAATTTTTATCTTCCTATCCATGTGATCATAATGTTTTGATAGTGTCTCCATCACATCTACTTCCACAAATACATTTGGTACAACTAGCCTCCTAGGGTTGAGACCCCACAAATGCCTAGCTAGTCATCTGGCATGTCTTTAGTTAAAGGCATATAGCAACAATTCCCATCCGCCTTGTGGCTGAGATGGTTCTCCAATTCCACCAACAAGGTCAATCATCCTACTTGTTACAATGGCATGCCCTATGGGCCTCTTTCCAATTTGTGACCCTCCCTCCTTCACATCCTTAGTTGCACCTTCCATGAATCTTTCATGAGTTATCTTCTCAACATTGGGATTTGTAAGTGCTTTTGGCACCTCTATCTTAGGTGTGGATGTAACATACTGAGGTTTAGGTCTCTTAACCATTTTCTACTTGGGTTTTCTCTCAAGCCTGATACTAGACTCACTAGGTTTTGGTTCACTCATTTTTATAATGTAGCAAGGGTAGGATTTGTAACTTTCAATTCACAAAAAGACCTACTGGGTTTTAATTCTTAAGCAATAAATTGTAGAACAAAACCCTCAAGACCTTATGCAATCCTTACTAACCCAATTGAAAATGCACAATGAGCAAACCCTAATAAAACCTAAGTATATTGATCTTTCAAACTCCTTACTAATTCTAAGACTAGCTTAATTCAATGCAATTGGTAGGAAAAGATGGGATGATTTGCTTACTCGGGTGAAAATTCACTGCTAATGCCTCAAAAACTATTTGTTGGAGCTCCTCATGCTATCTCCTTGAAATTTTAGTAACTTCTTTACTCTTTAGTGATTGCAAATGTGAGAAAAATGAGCTGACTACCTTCTTTATGGCTAGATAATGGAACATATCACCATTAATGGATGATAGAAATATTGCATGAGTGAGTTGGTAGTTATCCATTTGAGTTTAAAAACTAGTCATTGATCATCTTGTTTTAAAACCAAATTAGTGGCTCTCCTTTCACTTCATTGCTTTCCTTTTTACTTTAAATGATGCCCTCAAGATGCTGCCATGTTGCCTCTTATATACCTTAGTCACCTCTTGTTTGGATACCATCACTCATCACGGATATATTTATTCTTTCATGAGTCCTATCAGTAATGTGAACATTTGAGTGATAAGATCTCAATTGTTAGATCAAGGTCCTTTGATTATATTCATCTCCCATCATGCATCACTAATTCGAGTCTTAACATCCAGATCACATCAACAATGGGAGAAAAATTGCAGTGGAACAAGATCAAGCCAGGTGTACCAGTTTCAAAATCAAAGACACATGAAACATCACCTAGAAGTGTAATTCAGATTAGTGATGGAACATTAGAACATAGGACCACATCGCTCATCGCTACTTTGAAACTCAAAGTTTACAACCAATCTATGATAAGCGATAGAAGAAAATGAAAAGAGCTCAAAAGGTTATTATGCATTTCCAATTCATAACTCAAAACCTATAGGAAATTAGTGATATAGGAAAATCCAGTGATAGTGAAGAAAAAAATCACATCGTGCATCACTAATGTAAGTCAAACATTCACAAAGTTATCCACGATGAGCGATAAGAAAAGTGATGAATGGGAACTTAAGTGAAATTTTTTTACACATGCTCACAAGTTGTTTTGAAAATGAGGCCACCTAGGATAGTATGAGATAAGGCCATAAAAGGAATTAATTCATTTTATACAAAGGATGTAAAGGCCAAACATGGTCAATTAATCAAAATAAAAAGATTTCTCAGACCTAGGCACATGGGGAAAAATTAGGCGACAAGTAATGGGGAACCTAACCACGAAGGGTTGGTTACATCATGAACTTCAAAGACATAATTTTCTTATAACATGACCAAGAACTTACCACAATATGTCAACAAAGGAATAGACCAAAAGTTCAAGGGTTTAGACAAAGGAGAAAATCATCAAAGTAAACAAACTCCCCACATAAAACCCTAAACCATAACCTTTGGCATACCAAGATGACCAGAGGAAAAGCATTTTTATACTAGTGGAATAAGAAAACTTGAGGGTTCCACCATAACCAAACACCAAACTTCAGACCTTATAGGTACCCACACATACAAAAGAGTGGGATACAAAAAATTGTCAAGGAGATGTTAGAGGCAGGAATTATCAGGCATAGCCAAAGTGCTTACTCCTCGCCAATGGTGATGGTAGTAAGAAGGATGAAACTTGGTGCATGTGTCTAGACTATAGATTACTCAACATGTACACCATTAAAGATAAGTTTCCTATTCTATTCATTGATGATTTGCTAGATGAATTGAATGGAAGTATGAATTTTACCAAGTTAGATCTTAGATCTGGTTATCACCAAATTCATATTAAGGAAGAAGATATTTTTAAGATAGTATTTCAGAACCATGAGGATCATTATGATTTTTTCATGATTCCATTTGGCCTTACCAATGCACCATCTACATTCCATATTTTGATGAATTCCATTTTTAAGAAATTCTTGAGGAAGTTTGAATTAGTGTTCTTTTATGATATATTGATTTATAGCAAGACATGGGAAGAACACTTGCAACATTTAGATCAGGAATTACAAATACTCGAAGATCATCAACTCTATGGTAAGCCATCCAAGTGTGCTTTTGGTCTTAAGGAGGTGGAGCATTTGGGACATAGTTTCACATGAAGGAGTAAAGGTGGACCCTAACAAAATTAAGGCTATGATGGAATGGCCTATTCCAAAAACTATTAAGAAATTGAGGGGTTTCTTAGGATTAACAAGGTACTACAAAATATTTGTGAAGAATTATGGTTGTATAGAAGCACCCCTCACCACTATATTGAAGAAGGATTATTTTCATTGGAATGAGTTCGCTAATGCAACATTTGAGAGATTGAAGGAGGCTATGTGTACAACTCTAGTGCTTTCCACTCCCGGCTTGACCAAGGAATTCATTGTGGAATTTGATGCTTCCGAAGATGGGATAGGAGTAGTTCTCATGCAAGAAGGTTGACCAATTACTTTTGAGAGTCATTAATTAAAGGGTAAGAATCAACTCAAACCTATTTATGAGAAGGAAATACTAGCAATCCTTCACACAATTAAACAATGGTGGCCTCATCTAATGGTTAGACACTTCCATATTAAGAAAGATCATGATAGCCTAAATTTTTTTTTGGAACAAAGATCATCTTCTGAAGAGCAAAAAAAATGGGTCACTAAGATGTTGGGATATGAATTTGATATTGTATATAAGAAAGGGAAGGAAAATATTGTGGTAGATCCACTTTCTAGGAAGGATGAAAAAGATGAAGCCTTATTGTGTGCCCTTTCAATATTACAATAAAATTGAGTGGAAGAAGCCAAAGAAGAGTAGTAAAATGATGTTGTGACAAGTAATCTCATCCAACAATTAAAAAGTGATCCTAGTAGTTCAAATAAGTTTTTTTGGAAGGGAGACACTCTTTGGTATAAAGAGTGTTTGTATCTACAAGGATTTCACTCTTAAACATAAGATTCTCATAGAACTACATGATTCTCTAGTTGGTGGTCATTTAGGATTTTTGAAGACATATCATTGGGTCAAGCAAGATTTATTTTTAGAAGGGCTAAAAGGTGATTTTCAAAAATTTGTGGCTAAATGCATGGTTTGTCAAAGGAATAAAGGGGAGACAATTAAGACACCAGATCTCTTATATCCCTTATCTATTCCTAGCTAGTGTTGGGAAGAGGCATCCATGGACTTCATCACAGGGCTTCCCAAATCTAAAGGTCATAATTTCATCATGGTAGTAGTTGATTGCCTCTATCATAACCCCCTTCCATAGAATATTTTAAAATACTTTAATTTGGTAATTTAAATTTTTATGATATTTAAATTCTAAACTTAATTTATAAAATTAAACTAAAGGAAAAAAATGAAAATAGAAAAATAAAATGAAAGAAATAAACAAATTATTTGGAACGATGAATAATTTTCAAATGAAGTATTTACATTACATCAAATTTAAATATTAAATATGTAACAAAAAAATAAATAAATTAATTGATAGTAAAAATTATGAATTTATTTATTTATTTGGCTATGCTACTTGGCATTTTAATTTGAAGGTTTGTTGAGTGAAAATTATGTAATCCCTTTAATAGATTACAAAACTTGATTTCAGCCACAGTTGTGTGAGATACAATCTCGCCTCTTAGAAAGGGAGGCTCCCCTCTTACTACTTATTGAAACTAAGTAAAACTAATTAAGTATTCACAATGATGTACACTACAATAAAATATGGGGGTGTGTCACATTCATAATTCTCTCTTTTTTTAGAGAATATGTTTTACAATTCTTCACTGTTTTAAGTTCTTGATTCAATACAACTTCAAACTAAAAAAAAGCGGTAATTTCAATATTCTTATCTTGTCAAAGCAAAGACTAAGAATACCATCATGATAACGATAAATGATAAAACAAGATAATTCACGAAGGAACAAAGTCCTTTTGTAGATTTCACCAATGAATCCTTTGAGATATGTAACCAACATTGTATTGGAAGCACAAAGTCTTCTAGATAGTACTCCATGATAGATCCAAGAACAACATGAATAAATACAAGCACAAAGTATTGTAGAGAATTCACCAACAGTATTCAATCAATATCATAAATTTGAATAAAAGAGTAACACAAAGTTTACATAGATTTATTCAAAGACCTTCAGATCTCAATCACTAATCACTGCCAATATCAATCAATTCCAACACAAATTCTGGTATGCAACTCACTTCTTTATTGATCAAAATAGATTCACAAAGATGAACACAAAGTTTCATGTATTTTCTTCTAATTTGGGTAACACTTAGTTGCAAAAGATAAATGTCGATACTCATTACAAAAGAATCCTCTCTTATTTATAGATGAGAGAGGAGATTAAATCTAGGAAAATTAGGTGAGAAATTCTAGGAAAATCTCACCTAACAAGGCGACTTATTCAAAAATGTTGTCCATCATTATAGGAAAACATCTCTATTTTTACATGTAATTACATTTTTCGAAATGACATGTAAGATGTTGAAACCTATTTACATAAAGCATGAAAAATGCTAAAAATGGGAAATCTAATCTAAGTAAAAATTTGGCCTTCTTCAACATCTTTCTCCATGAAAAATTCATGATGATGTGCACTTCATCACTGCTTGGTATTAGAGTGTACTTTGGAGATGATGAGAATTCTTGAGATTAATTCCTCTTATGAGATTGAAGACTTTTCAATGCATTTCAAATCTAAAATAAGCTAGAAATCCATCATTTTTTTCATTGAAGCTATTGAGAAAGATTCATCTTCAAATTCTTCTTGGCGCTAAAAATCAATGCTTCAACATATTAAAGGACTTGGGTAGTTTCATGTAAAAGCGGTGAAAAATAGAGCTTCTACATGAAATATGTAAGAGCAGTGAAAAACAGAGCTTCTACATGAAATATGTAAGAGCGGTGAAAAAAAGAGCTCCTACATGTGACTTGTGTTCTGATATGTAGAAGCACTAAAAAACCCTACTCAGGTACATGTTTTAGAAAATGACTAAGGAATGAAATATGTGAGAGCGGTGAAAAATAGAGCTCCTACATATGACTTGTGTTTTGAGATGTAGAAGAGCTAAAAAAGCCTGCTCCTACATGTACCAGAAAGTGACTAAGGCATGAAATATGTAAGAGCGGTGAAAAACAATGCTCCTACATGTGACTTGTGGTTTGAGATGTAGAAGCGCTAAAAACCCTGCTCCTACATGTGTCAGAAAATGACTAAGGCATGAAATATGTCAGAGCGGTAAAAAACAGAGCTCCTACACATTGTAAGGAAATCTAGGGAGCATATCTAGTGAAAACTCCATACAATAGTGCCTTTGGTAACTTTCATTTCGATTAGATTACCTCAAAGAAATGTTCAACTATGTCCTAAAGCAGAAACAGACAATTATTTCCCACATTGATCCTTTTGAGAAAAACATATGTGAATTCAACAACAATCAATAACATAGATGAAAGATAAAACAGAAAACTAGAACACAAAGATTTACGTGGGGAAAATCCTTTCAGATAAAAAACCCCACACTCCAAAGATCGAGCCATTGTATTACTCAGCAACAAATCGGTTACAATACAATTTTAGGCCTTTTCAGAGATTACATCTTGTTCATCTGGATACACTTGGTAGCAAACACCCCCAGAGAGATCAAGAGAGATTCTAGCATAACACTGCCTTTCTCTTCCTCTGCTTCAACCTCATGGCTTTGGCCTTTCAGCCAGCCACTTAGTCCTCACTCTATTGTTCTCTCTCTCTCACTCTCGGCTCTTCATCTCCTTGGCTTATCAGCCCATCAGCATCATAACATTATAGAACGTCTAATGCATGCATTGTATGCATCCATTCTCAATAGGCTCTCTATGAATCGGTTCAAGATCACACAACAATAGTCTCCAGCTCAGCATACTTATCAAAATGTAGATGTTTCCATTCTTGTGTATATTTTTCCTTGCAGACCGTTCAGTTCCATCGCAACTGCTGCAAAAAATCTAACTACCAACCATTTGAATTTCGCTTCCTCTAATTGTTCCACGAGCCAAGTCAAACGGTCAAGGAACAATCCATTGAGTTCACATGTCAGTTAGACACGAGAAGTGTCTCCCCGATGCTCAACAGATTCACAGACAATATCGACATAATTTCCAATAGTTGGCAAGAGGTTATATCAAATGCCATGAGTCATACCAAGTCTACCAATATCCTTTGCACTTTTATCGACAACTATCAAACAATCAACAAGACCTACTGCTCTCGCCAAGACATCATGTTGAAGCTCACAAGGTATTCTGAAGAGTTCATCAGTCGGAAAGACTATCACTCTTCACCCAGATATTACACCGACGACTCCAAGTCATATCGACCTCAGCATTCTCATCGGTGAGACAATCACCATTTGATGAGACCTCACACCAAAGTTCAAAGGTCATATTGATGCTAGCTTTTCCATTGGCAAGACACCCGTAGTTCGCCAAGACTTCATACCGAAGTCTTCAAGTCATGCCGACATGAGTATTCCATTCAGTGAGACAATCATCTTTTGTTAAGACATCACACCAAGCACTTCATGTTATACCGAACACTGAGCAGTTGCCAAGAGTTATACTAACATCAGGTTTCCCATCGGCAAGACAATCACTCTTTGCCAAGACATCATACCAATGCCTTCAAGTTATACCATAGTGCTCGATAGTCGGTAGGAAATTCGTCTTTTTCCAAGACATCACACCAAGCAAACATGTCATACCGAAGCATCGGAGAGTTGGTGAGACTTATCATCTTCGCCAAGACCTTATACCGAGGTCTTAAGTCACCCCGAGCGCTGCATTCACTAGTCGGCAAGAATTATGTCTTTCGCTGAGACCACATATCGAGCGCTCATGTCTTGCTGAGTCGGCAAGACATTTGACTTTGCCAAGACCTTTCACCGGGTGCTGAGAGCTACACTGATGACTTCAGTTGCATCCCCATCGACGAGACCAACACCTGTCGCCAAGACTTCACGCTGAAGTCTCCAGGTTACCCTGAGCCTATCTTTCACTAGGAGTCATGCCAAACACATCCCACATCATCGGTGAGACAAATGCCCATTGCTAAGACTTCATAGCGAAGCCTTCAAGTCATACTGATGACTCCATTTGTCGAGACATCATTCTGACACATATGAGTTACCCCAATGATCTAGTCACCATGAGTCTCCCTGACATCCACTAGACCAAACCGTCGGCTAGAGGTCTCCACTCAGCAGAAGGTTACAACAAAGGCCACAAGTCACATCGACATCATCAGTCAGCAAGACATAAGCAAAGTCTTAGTGACATGAGCAAAATGAAAGGTTACTAAACTACCAGTTGGCCAAACAATATGAATGTCACAGTGACCATGCTTTCTCAGAGGTTTCAGCGTGTGAGATTGAGGCACATTTTCCAACAATCTCCCACTTGAAAAAGATCACATAGGCACCTACAAAGCAACTAGGAACTAAGATCACACTAGCTCCACCAGTTCAAACCCCGCAATACTCAAGACAACCAATCAAAATGATTCAACAGATAACAGTCCACCAGACAATCTACAACCAAGACCAGGCAACCAACTGCAAACCAGTGTCCAATGAAGCAACCAATCATAGCCATCTAGGAAACCACATAGACCTCAAACATGCTCTCATGCTCCATCAAGAAATCAACTCCAACATCCAAGATGTCCACAATCTAGGCAACAATCCTGTCATCTTCCAACATGGCACATGTGGAAGAAAGATACAAGCCAAGGTGAATGAGCACCATTCCAAAGACCACAGGCAAAAGATCCCAGTGATCTCACCAACAAGATATTGCTACCACTTCACTGTGTTCAAATGCTAGAGAGAAGCAATATCAACTTTAGAGCTTTAAATAGAACACAACAATGAATTTGTCCTCCAGAAACAAGATAAAATACTACTAGTTAGAACAACAATCAGAAAGACTGCTCCCATCTAACTGATAAACCCACATGATTGAAAATAGCACCCACAACTCATGATATACCATCCAATCACACATACCTCATAGGTATCAACATTAGTAAACTTATGCCAAACCATAATCAAATCATTAACAATAAAAACAAGTTCCAGTGTCAACTAGTCAAAGAAGACGAGACACATACAAGAACTCCCACTGCCTGAGTAATCCAGATCTGAAAGATAAAATGCATCGCAAGTCTACCAATACTAGCACATAGAAAATGTAACCCTGTAGTACCAAGGAAAAATCCACAATGATATGCACAACCTGCAACAACCTGCCACAAGAAACATTTCCCTTACCACTCACCTTCATGGCCTCAGAGAGAAACTCTACACATCATCTGCCTGTAGAAAATCCTCCTACATACACTTCTAACAGCTAGCTGTGACAAGAATGATCTTCTTCATATCCCAAAAGAAAGCCTTAACAACATCCATCCGTTCAATCACCAAGATCAAACCAATTTAACAAACAACATGGATGTAAGCATCTCTAAGAAGATCAAGCTAGTTCATTCCCCATTTCAGGAAATCAGCCCATACAACGTCTCCTACCAATTCTCATTAGTGACAAGGAGATTAAAGAAACTATACAACTTCCACTATGAATCTTCCAGAATCATTAAACAGTAATTCAAGATCCATATCATGAAAGTAAACGTAATAAAACACATCTAAAAAATATAATGGGAAAAATACCTTTCAGATAAGCTGCCAAGTAGACCAAGAGTGGGAATGAGAATACTCCTTTCAAGATATGCAAGTCATCATGACTAATCCAAGAGAAATCTCCTCATAGGTCTCTTATTGAACTCACGTTCAACCAAGGTGAAGGCTTCTCGGACTTTTTGCTAAACAATTTTAACAAAAGTAACAAGCAACAACACATCTCTCATAAGAGAAAATAGCCTCACCTTATTCTTCATGTATCCATGAGTACTAGCAACTGATCATCTTATGATAAACTTCAACTGCATTACTGCACTAACATGAAGTATCAAGCAAGTAATCAAAGCACTCAATATACAAAGAATTTCAAAACCACTGTCAAAGTTCCAATCATCTGAATCAAGAACTTATCATGACACCATGATCTACACATCCCCTTAAGAGATACCAAGCTCCAAGTGACTTCACCATTGTCTCAAGTACAATGCACAATGCCAAAACTCTAGTGCACCATGAGTATACCATGACATAAAGAAAATAAACTTTAAAACCAACATCACCTATCAAGCACCACCAACACATTAGCCAAAGACTTCAAGCATCCTCCATGGTTCCAATATGTTGCACATCTTCAAATAATGTCCATGCAAAATTGCAAGACCCTTCTGTAACACTAAAGAAGACCAATCACCACTATGTGATGAACCCACAGTCACTACTAGAGCTCCCACTGAAATGTGACATCCAAGCTCTCCAAGCATCATGACCACCTACTACAAGTTCCCATAACCAACTATTCAGGAACTCAATAGTATCCATCCTCTCATCTCAAAGCAAACTCCAATCCACAAGTGACCACAGACAAGGCCAGCTAACAAGTTTGTACCAACAATGAATCAACCTCATGGATATAGAAAATCCACATCCAAGTTGTCTCATAGCAAAAATGTAGGTAAAGACAGCCCACAACATTGCACAACCCATAGATCCATTCAATAGAAATGTGCAAACCCATCATTGCATTGGAAACAGCATCACTGAGATATCAAAGAGAATAACCATGTAGACAACATGACTCAAACACCAGATCACACCATAATCAAGGAACACCACCATAAGAATTATGAGTGAAAAATCACTTACCAACACTCCCATGCAAAGAAGAAAACATACCTCCTCAAACCATGCACCAAGCATGCATGCAGACCTGCAACTATCTCATCTAGGAACACCCCAAAAAGGCCAATGCCTAGACAATAGCTTAACAACAACTCCACATGATCACAATTTTTTGCTTAGCCATGTAAAACCTACAAAACCACAGAGCCATGCAAGTACAAAACATCCTTAGAAAGGACACAACAGTTCAAGAGAATCTAGACCCCTTTCAGGCCAACTCTAAACCACCAACATGTACATGCATCTGAGAAAGAGAGAAAGGCTATTTCAGAAGACTATAAATAATCTAGTGATTAACTTCATAGCCTTCAAGCATTCGAGGTTAATAGGAAATAGTGCCTTCCAAACACCAAGAACCACCACCTAGCATAAGCACTCTGAAAAATCCACCTCATACTTCAAGGTTAAACCTCTACCAACCAGGAGACAGATCACAACATGATCGACTCCTTTTTCCATCTTGACCATCTTTTAAACTACATGTTGTCTCAAAATACCACAAGGCTTCCACTCATCAAAGGATCAATCCATCAATCCATTCCTCTAGATTTCTTCTAGCCCATCAAGCTAAGAAATATTCACAGGAGAAATATCCAGAACCAACTACCAAAACAAGGCTCTGATACCACTTGTAAGGAAATCTAGGGAGCGTATCTAGTGAAAACTCCATATAGTAGTGCCTTTGGTAACTTTCATTTTGATTAGATTACCTCAAAGACATGTTCAACTATGTCCTAAAGCGAAAACAGACAATTATTTCCCACATTGATCCTTCTGAGAAAAACATATGTGAATTCAACAACAATCAACAACACAGATGAAAGATAAAATAGAAAACTAGAACACAAAGATTTATGTGGGGAAAATACTTTCAGATAAAAAACCCCACACTCCAAAGATCGAGCCATTGTATTACTCAGCAAAAAATTGGTTACAATACAATTTCAAGCCTTTTCAGAGATTACATCTTGTTCATCTGGATACACCTGGTAGCAAACACCCCCAGAGAGATCAGGAGAGATTCCAACATAACACTTCCTTTCTCTTCCTCTGCTTCGACCTCATGGCTTCGGCCTTTTGGCCAGCCACTCGGTCCTCACTCTATCATTCTCTCTCTCGCTCTCGGCTCTTTAGCTCCTTGGCTTATCAGCCCATCAACATCATAACATTACTGAACATCCAATGCATTCATTGTATGCATCCATTCTCAACAGGCTCTCTATGAATTGGTTCAAGATCACACAACAACAATCTCCAACTCAACATCCTTATCGAAACGTAGATATTTCCATTCATGTGTAGATTTTTCCTTGCAGATCATTCAGTTCCATCGCAACTACTACAAAAAATCCAACTGCCAACCGTTTGAATTTTGCTTCCTCTGATTGGTCCACAAGCCAAGTCAAATGGTCAAGGAACAATCCACTGAGTTCACATGTCGGTGAGACATGAGAAGTTTCTCCCCGATGCTCAACAGATTCACAGACAATATCGGCATAGGTTCCAATAGTCGGCAAGAGGTTATATCGAATGCCATGAGTCATACCAAATCTACCAATATCCTTTGCACTTCTATCAGCAACCGTCAAATAGTCAGCAAGACCTACCACTCTCACCAAGACATCATGCCGAAGCTCACAAGGTATTCTGAAGAGTTCATTAGTCAGCAAGACTATCACTCTTCGCCCAGATATTACACCGACGACTCCAAGTCATATCAACCTTAGCATTCTCATCAGCGAGACAATCGCCATTCAATGAGACATCATACCGAAGTTCAAAGGTCATATCGATGCTAGCTTTTCCATTGGCAAGACACGTGCAGTTTGTCAAGACTTCATACCGAAGTCTTCAAGTCATGGTGACATGAGTATTCTATTCAGTGAGACAATCATCTTTTGCCAAGACATCACACTAAGCGCTTCATGTTATACCGAACACTAAGTAGTTGCCAAGAGTTATACCGACACCAGGTTTCCCATCGGCAAGACAATCACTCTTCGCCAAGACATCATACCGATGCCTTTAAGTTATACCACAGTGCTCGACAGTCAGCAGGACATTCATCTTTTGCCAAGACATCACACCGAGTGAACATGTCATACCGAAGCATCGAAGAGTCGGCGAGACTTATCGTCTTTGCCAAGACCTTATACTGAGGTCTTAAGTCACCCCGAGCGCTGCATTCACCAGCCGGAAAGACTTATGTCTTTCGTCGAGACCACATACCGAGCGCTCATGTCTTGCTGAGTCGGCAAGACATTTGACTTCACAAAGACCTTTCACCGGGCGCCGAGAGCTACACTGATGACTTCAGTTGCATCCCCGTCAGCGAGACCAACACCTATCGCCAAGACTTCATGCCAAATTCTCCAGGTTACCTCGAGCCTATCTTTCGCCAGGAGTCATGCTGAACACATCCCACACCATCGGTGAGACAAATGCCCATCACCAAGACTTCATAGCAAAGCCTTCAAGTCATACCGATGACTCCATTTGCCGAGACATCATTCTGACACATATGAGTTACCCCGATGATCCAGTCACCATGAGTCTCCCCGACATTCTCTAGACCAAACTGTCGGCCAGAGGCCTCCACTCAGCAGAAGGTTACAACGAAGGCCACAAGTCACAGCGACATCATCAGTTGGCAAGATAGAAGCAAAGTCTCAGCGACATGAGCAAAATGAAAGGTTACTAAACTGCCAGTCGGCCAGACAATATGAATGTCATAGCGACCATGCTTTCTCAGAGGTTTCAGCCTGTGAGATTGAGGCACATTTTCTAACACATGTGACTTGTGGTTTGAGATGTAGAAGCACTAAAAAACCCTGTTCCTACATGTGTCAGAAAATGACTGAGACATGAAATATGTAAGAGCAGTGAAAAATAGAGCTCCTACATGTGACTTGTGGTTTGAGATGTAGAAGTGCTAAAAAACCCCGCTCCTACATGTGCCAAAAAATGACTAAGGCATGAAATATGTAAGAGCGGTGAAAAATAGAGCTCCTACATGTAATATGTAAAAGCACTAAAAATCAGCTCTCCTACATGTGTAGAAAATTTTCTAACTCTCAAAACTGAATTTTCACAACTTGGTTTAAAATGCAAGTTTCAACAAACTAACAAAGGTTAATGCTCAAAATGACTTTTTGAGGATGGGGGACCATGCACAAGGACCAATGCAATTTTCCTCATTTTACATGCTTAGAGTATGTAGGCTACAAAATAGACAAGTTTCATAGGGGTTATCCCTCAAATGAGCACAATAAATTTGAGGATAAAAAGGTGTTACATATTATTAATTTATGGACATTTTTATGATATAAGGAAGGTTACATGAATTTTATGATTCACTCTATGTCATGATTTTGATGGAGGATATTTTTGAGGGGAAATATTATTCTTATAAAAAATTAAAATGAATACCTCAATTTAATTATTGTAAAAAATATATGGTGAATAGATTATATTATACTTACCTCAAATATATATATATATATATATATATATATAGTGAATTAATCTAAAACTAAAATAATAAATGATAAATGAATTTTCTATATTTAACTTAAAGTGCCACCATTATTTTTAAAAGTATTATTTTAATTAGGGGTATTTGGAAGAGAAGAAATCACACTTGGCAATAAAGATCTTTTAAATTTTATGTGAGAATAAAACTAAAAATGGTTTCTTTTAATTTGCATCAATTACACATTGCATGTTATGTTTTGGGAAAGATTCTATGACAAGAAATTACTAATGTCATTTTATGTGAATAAAACTAAAAATAGTTTCTTTTAATTTGAATCAGTTACACATTGCATGTTATGTTTTGGGAAATATTCTATGACAATAAATTACTAATGTCATTTTATGTGAGAATAAAACTAAAAATAGTTTAATTATCATGAGTTACACATTGCATGTTATGTTTTGGGAAATATTATATGACAAGAAATTACTAATGTCATTTTATGTGAGAATAAAACTAAAAATAGTTTCTTTTAATTTGCATTAGTTACACATTGCAATTTGCATGTTATGTTTTGGGAAAGATTCTATAACACGAAAAATTACTAATGTCATTTTATGTGAGAATAAAACTAAAAATAGTTTCTTTTAATTTGCATGAGTTACACATTGCATGTTATGTTTTGGGAAAGATTCTAACAATAAATTACTAATGTCATTTTATGTGTGAAAAAAACTAAAAATATTTTCTTTTAATTTGCATGAGTTACACATTGCATGTTATGTTTTGGGAAAGAAATTACTAATGTCATTTTATGTGAGAATAAAACTAAAAATAGTTTATTTTAATTTGCATGAGTTACACATTGCATGTTATGTTTTGGGAAAGATTCTATGACAAGAAATTACTAATGTCATTTTATGTGAAAATAAAACTAAAAATAGTTTCTTTTAATTTGCATGAGTTACACATTGCATGTTATGTTTTGGGAAAGATTCTATGACAATAAATTACTATTGTCATTTTATGTGAGAATAAAACTAAAAATAGTTTCTTTTAATTTGCATTTTATGTGAGAATAATGCATCAGTTACACATTGCATGTTATGTTTTGGGAAAGATTCTATGACAAGAAATTACTAATGTCATTTTATGTGAGAATAAAACTAATAATAGTTTCTTTTAATTTGCATGAGTTACACATTGCATGTTATGTTTTGGGAAAGATTCTATGACAAGAAATTACTAATGTCATTTTATGTGAGAATAAAACTAAAAATAGTTTCTTTTAATTTGCATCAGTTACACAGATTGCATGTTATGTTTTGGGAAAGATTCTATGACAATAAATTACTATTGTCATTTTATGTGAGAATAAAACTAAAAATAGTTTCTTTTAATTTGCATGAGTTACACATTGCATGTTATGTTTTGGGACAGATTCTATGCCAAGAAATTACTAATGTCATTTTATGTGAGAATAAAACTAAAAATAGTTTCTTTTAATTTGCATGAGTTACACATTGCATGTTATGTTTTGAGAAAGATTCTATGACAAGAAATTACTAATGTCATATGTGAGAATAAAACTGAAAATAGTTTCTTTTAATTTGATGAGTTACACATTGCATGTTATGTTTTGAGAAAGATTCTATGACAAGAAATTACTAATGTCATTTTATGTGAGAATAAAACTAAAAATAGTTTTTTTAAATTTGCATGAGTGAAAGATTCTATGACAAGAAATTACTAGTGTCATATGTGAGAATAAAACTAAAAATAGTTTCTTTTAATTTGCATGAGTTACACATTGCATGTTATGTTTTGTGAATTAAAGATTCTATGACAAGAAATGACTAATGTCATTTTATGTGAGAATAAAACTAAAAAAAGTTTCTTTTAATTTGCATGAGTTACACATTGCATGCTATGTTTTGGGAAAGATTCTATGACAAGAAATTACTAATGTCAAATATTGGAGTCTAATTTTAAAAAGAATCTCTTAATAAGATATCAATTATATTTTATTTTATTCCCTTATAACTTCTATAAAATGGGGATGAGAAAATGCATCGGCCCATGTTTTGGTTTTTTTTTTGGAGAAGTTTATTGTTTTTGCAGGGAAAATTATTTGCAAATGGAGTGGCTTGCATTTTGGAGGAGTTTCTTATTATTTGCAGGGAGATCAATTTTTAAGAGGAAGAAAAGACACCATATTTCTTGAGGAATTTGGGCATTTGGTGCAATAGAGATTGGATTTTTATTGCGATATAGGTAGGATCCTTTTAATTTCTTCAACAAAATTTGTTTGAATAATAGATTTAAATATATAAGAAATGCTTGAAAATTTTCAAAGTGATTTGGTTGTATTTCTTCTCTTGTAAATTTTCTCTTAAATTTTCTTTTAAACTTAGTTTTTGTTAAGTAATCAATTAATTTTTCCTAAGTAATCAATTCATTTTAAAAAAAAGCTCTGTTTGAATTAATATGAATGATTTCTAAAACTATGATCTTTCATTTATAAAAGAGATTATTGCTTAAACAAATTTATTATTTTATTAATGAATTTGTAATTTCTTTTGAGATATTAATATATTTTTTTAATATATAATAATCATATTTTAAGATTATATTATTATTGATTTTAAAAGCTTTTTATAAATGTTTTAGACTTGAAAAAAGTAAAAATAAAATAAAAATAAAAATAAAAAGAAGGCTGCCACATGCATTATTGGAGGGCTTCGGCTCCCACCGTAGCTTTCATTAAAACCTTAAAAATTTAACCTTCCTTTTTTAAAATAAATATATATTTATTAAAATAAGTTTTAATTTACATTGCATAATTAAATATATATAAATATATATATATATATAATGTGTATATATAATGAATATACATACATAATATGTATATATAATTATAATCTAAACAAGAAAAAATAAATTTATTTTGTTAAATTATGTGGATGAATTGGAAAATATAAATTAAGAAAATTTAAATCGTAAGAGAATTATTCATTTAACTATTTATTAAATGATTAGATAAATCTCTTGAATAAACTAGATATTAGGAGAGTTTCTAAAATTATGCCATATTTTAAGCAATAAATCAGAAACTTGCTTTTGTGATATTGATTTCCTTTTCCTCAATGAATATGGAAACATTATTAAAATTAGAAGATTCTTAATCTCTTCTAGATTTTTAAGAAAATATTTTGATTGATTTATTTAAATTATTTATTCCTCTCATAAAATTTTGATTAGTTGTTGCTAGGTATTCATCTAAAGTTTAAATATTTTAATAAAATAACTTAATTAGATATAATTGCACATGTAATTATTAATTTAAAAACAAACATTTGATTTTAAAATAAATTATTAAATGTAAATTTTTATTTAAAAAAATAAAAATATTTGGTAAAAGTAATTAGTTATAATTACATATAGTTGATGGTGTCTTAATTCATTTATTTTACAAAATTATGTTAGAAAATAAATTAGTTTAAATCTCAAAACAATTATTTAATGTTGGGTTAAATATATTTTAAACTTAAAATTTAAAAAAGACTTATAATTTATTTTAGATATTTATAAATACTTTAGTAAATTAGTGATCAAAGTAAAAAGTGTTATTAGTGATCAAGTAAAAAGTATTATTGTTTAAAAATTACAAAATTAATAAATGTTAGTTTAGAATGAATTTCCAAAAGCAATTCAAAAGGTAATTGATATTAAAGTCATATTATAAAAACAATTTACAAGAAAAATAGTACTAATTTATCTAGTTAAATTTCTTTGATGATTAATGTATTTTTTTAGAATTGATTCAATGATTTTCAAGGTAATTAGTATTAATTTACAAAAATGATAATTTGAAAATAATCATTTAGAATTTATTAATTTATTGTCCAAGATAAGTTGGTTTGAATTAGATTAAATTATTTCAAAGGGGCAAGTTGTCACCAAGCAACTAGAATTGGTATTAAGTTATTTTCTAAGGAAAACCAAATAGTTCTTATGTTGTAGACCTAGTTAATTATAGAGGTAATTCAATATTAAAAGAGAGTATAAATTATTAAATTAATATTTCAAAAGTAAGCAATTGGAGAGAAAATAGTACTTGGTAATAATTTATTAAGTTTATATTGCAAAGAAATTTTAAATAATTAATATATTTCTAATTATTTTCAAGAAATTAGAAAGGATTCTATATTGCAAAAGTAGGATGGGTTTAATCTATCAAGAGAATTGAAAAGTGGTCAAATCGATTAATAAGTAAATTCATATTAATAGTAATCTTGATATATGATATTTGTTAGCATAATAATAATTTTGATATTATTTCAAAACATCATTTAGACCAAGAAATGTGGTAATATAAATTATTTGAAATATTTTAAGTGAAGATTTAGTACTTGAATTTTTTTTTAGATAAATCATATTTATAACTTGTTCTTTTTATTTTGCATCTTATATGGTTGAAGTGTATAGTTTTTTTTTATGTATACTAAAATTCTAAGTGAACATAAGCATACATTTCATTACTAATTGGTCCATTTATTAGTTAATGCCATGGAACTATAGTGATTAAATGTTTTATTTGCAGCCAATCAAAATTCATTATTATTTTTTATACATTATATTTTAATTTTCTTAATGTAAAATGCAAAAAATTTAACTTTTCAAATTTCTAAAATTATTTTTCTTCAATTTTATTAGCTACAAAACTTTGTGTGATAAGGGTCTATTTCCAACCAGCATAAACTTTTTATCCCTCCCATAATGACCATAATCAAAAAAATATTTAACTATTTTTTAGGAAAAAATTTAAACTCTTCAAAATTCAATAATTTAACTTATATAATTTTAAAAACATATCACTAAAAGTGAAATAAATATAATAAAATAATATTATGTTTGTTTCAATTTTTATTTTGTGTATTAATTAATATAAATTATATTGATTTATAATTATAAATTTAATATTTCAAAATATTATCAATTTTTTTTTGTAAAGATACATTTATATAAAGAAAAAAAATATTATTAATAATATACATGTCAATTATCAATGTATACATGCCAATTATATAACAAAACATATTTCAAAATTTAATTCTCTTCAATCTAATTGGTAGAAGACATGAGGAAAAAATAATTAAAACTAGTTTGGAAAAATATGATCATTCAATTATACCTAGTGTTTTATTTTTTGAGTAAGATATATTGCAAGGAGTATAGTTGTAAGTTTTGTTCTATTGAATAATATATGTTTTAGGTAATTATTAAGTGCAGTCTAAGTTAATACTGTTATTTTCTTTAATCTTAATATTTTAAATATTATTATGAATAAATTTGAATTTAGTTTTAAATTGAACTTATAATAAAATAAAATTATTAAACATAAAGAAGTTTCTAAAATTTAAAAAATTAACTATAAAAGAAATCTTATAAATTTACTATTTCTTATAAAAATAAGTTTATAAATTAATAAAGTAAGTTTATAAATTTACTATTTACACCTAAAAAGAAGTTTCTAAAACTTAGAAAATTAAGTATGGAAGAACTTTCCTAAATTTACAAGTTTCTATATTAATATACTTAAAATTAAAAAATCTTTAAAATCTTTGAAAAAGAAATATTTAAATTAATGTATTTAAAATTAGAAACATTTACAAATTAAATAAAAAAAATATATCCTAAATATACTATTACACATAAAAAGATGTTTCTAAATTAATATATTATAAATTTAAGACTTTATTAAAGATTTCATTATTGCTGTAGGCTGTCTGTAGACCCAAAAACAGATTGCTGGGTATCGTGGACTATAAAATAATATTATTATTATTATTTATTATGTATAACAAAACATAGCAACTTCAAATCTAATATAAAGGCTTTTCATAAAAAATACACATCTAAAATCAATTTAAAATTAAATACAAAGGAACCATAATAAATTTATTATTACATATAAAAATAATTTTTTAACTTTAATATATTTAAAACTAGCTTATTTACCATATGAATTAAATAATTTATATAACATTATTTATAAAAAATAAAATATGCCAAGAATATGTTAAATTATTACGTCTAAAAAGAAGTTTCTAAAACATAGAAAATTAAGTGTGGAAGAACTTTCCTAAATTTAGAAGTTTCTATTTTAATATACTTAAAATTAAAAAATCTTTAAAAAAGAAATATCTAAATTAATGTATTTATAGTGATATAATAAAGTTTGCATCTAATCATAACCCTGTACCTAATCATAACCTTAACGTGAAACCTAACCCTAATTCTATATCTAATTATAACCATAACCTTAATCCTAATAATAAACTTAATGTGAAACCTAACCCTAATTCTGATTCTATCTCTAATTGTAAAGAAAACCCTAATCATAACTATAAACCTAACCCTAACTATAACCCTAACCCTACCCCTAACCTTAATCGTAATCATAATCCTAAATATAAACCAAGCCCTAATCCTAATTCTAACCCTAACCCTTACCCTACCCCTAACTTTAATCATAATCATAATCCTAACCCTAACTCTAACCCTAATAATAATCCTTACCCTAGAAATCTAAACCTAATTTTAACACTCATTTTAATTCTAACCGTAACAGCATCCCCAACCCTAGCAATAATCTTATCCATAGCCATAACTCTAATTCAAACCTTAGCCATAACCCTCACCCATATTCTATCTCTAATTCTAACTCTAACCCTAAACTCAAAGTCTAATTCCAACCCTAACCCTAACCTTAATATATATATATATATATGCTAATGCTAGTATTTTTATTTTTTATTTTCTTCACAAATCTAGAATGAGGTATAGTCAAAAACTTTCCATTAATGTTGTTTGTGTAACCTTGGTCCACATTTTTATGACTTGTAAACATGCCTAGGCTTCAAGCTTTTTAACTATGCTATGAGATTAATTTTTGTTTTAAAAAAGGTTAATTTTCAATTTTTAATTTTAATTTTAATTTGTAAATCTTAGACTCACCTTCTTATGACTTGTAAACCTTGCCAATTTGTTTCAATCTGTTAAATCTTTCATAAGATTATAGGCCCTTGAAGACTGTGTGGGGTAAGCATGGTTCAAATTGGGTTATTCTTGAATCCATGCAAATATTTTAGGAAAGTTTTTAATTTTTTTCAATTTATAAATCATGTGAATCATTATCTATAATCAAGAAACCATTATCCTTGATAGTATGCATGAAATTATCATCACACAACCCATATAAATTATAGTTATAATTAGAAGTTTTTCTTATCATTTTTGTACAAGAGGTTGACCTTTTTGTAAGAGAAATTTCCTAATTCTACCCTTTGGATGAAAACCAATGGGGTGATTTCAATCAAAGGTAAAAGATTCATTTTTGTCTCCAATTATAAAATTTGACATGGACTTATAAGTTTTCCCTAATTTTAAATAATATTATCGGGATAACCCCTATCTTTCTTCAATTCATAATAGAAGCAAAGTAAAATATGAAAGCAAAGTAAAATATTTTAAATGTTTACTTTACAAGATTGAATTTTATTTGAAGGGGATAATTTTTTTTACTTTTAATTGCTTCAAAACCAACTTAAAAAAAACAAAACTCAATAGTATTGCAGGTACTAATTAGAAAATATAGGAGTGTGAACCTTGATTTTCATGAAAGATAAAATTAATATGCTATCTACTTTTTCTTATGTGTAGCAAGATTAGATTTAAAGTATTTTATTGAAAACAAAAATAAATAAATAAATAATTTTGTTTTAAAATTTTGCAATTAGTAAAAAAATATAACTTCTAATTTATTAAGAAATACAAATAGTGTAGATATCTTAATTACATATATCTAAAAGACCAAAATTAAGGTGTCTCTATTCATTTCAATATAGACACCTCAACATTGATATTTCTCGATGTCTTTAGGATAGGTATAATTAAGATATCTATGCTAGTTTAAACACATCATATATATATTCTTCATATGTTGGAGAAAATTATTCAATATATTCATATAATCATATATTTAATAAAATGGAATATATCACAACATTTTTGAAAGTATGTAATATTATTAATAAATTCCATCAAAACTTTTAAATTACAAAATATATATTTTTTAAAACTAATAAATATTTTTCTCTTTTTCTAAAACAAGATTATTCTTGCACATTTTGACAGGAACTTCCCTGCTTTACAACTCTTTATGCTCTCACCTTGCCCTTATGGATCTTGATGATAAAAAAACTAGAACTAATCCTTTGATATAAACTAATTAATTTTACTCTATTCTTGAAATGGTTTTATAATTAATATTCTATATTATTTACTTTCAAAAGTATAATTAATAATATATTTCAAAAGAGATTAATAATAGTTCAATTTAACTAATTAAGAACTAATCCTCAAAGTATTCTAAATAGTTTAAGACCAATAATTATTTATTTTCAAAAGTAATTTTTAAAGGGTTTAAGTCATTTGCAAGAAAAATAGTATATTTAGTATGGTTAATTAAAGAAATAAGTTTAGAGAGTTAAATTTTCAATTAATTAGTATAGTTTAATCTTCAATCAATTAGTATTGGATATATTTATTTTCAAAAATTGGCATATGTTTTATTTTAGTAATTAGTTAAACTTACTTCAAAAAGGTAAAAGGAAATTAGATTTAGAGAAGTTTATCTATGTAAAAGTATTAAGTGTTTATTGTTATTGTTATTAATTAAAATTACTTTCAACATTTATTTTCATACAATTAGTATGTTTCTTATTTTATTTTAGTTAGAAAATCTTAAACAAGAATTGAAACTCAATAGTGTTTAGTATCAATGGTGCCTTTGGCTCACATTTACGGGTAATACCATTGCGCTTGAGCTACTCCATATATAGCCTAACACAATTGTGGCATCGTCCCTTTAAATCATTGGGGAGAAATAAGGAACATCATGTTAATAAAATACAAGAGACAAGTAATCTCTCTTGGATCGGTAATCTAATAAGATAATTTCAAATGAACAAAAAAAAATCTAGTAAACCCCATTATAGGATTCAAAGGAATTTGTTTTAATATTGTTATATAATTAAAGATAATTTTACCTTAAACAAATTCGAGGGAGACATTATTTAGGAACTAGGATTTATATGGTAGGAAACAAGTAATAGTCATGGAGGCTATTTACTTATATTTTTTATTACTTTCCTTCATGGGTGGCATTGAGGAACTGTTTGGGGAAAAAGAAACCCTAGAAAGGGTTGTGTACCCACATAACAGTTCACATCAAACATAGTTTAGAAAACATAACTACATATTTTACGCCTTGATCCCATTTGGAAGTAGGGTATGTAGGCGGTTTGGGAAATGAAGGATGCTCCCGATACCTCAGACGTTCAAGGATGGGGTTAGGAAAAGTCTAAGATAATGATGAATTAAAATATAAATTAATAATTCAAGAGAATTTATTGATCGAAAAGGGGCTAAGAATGTTAAACATAAAGATAAGATAAAATATGTTCCTTGTAAACTCGAAAGGAATCCTAAATGGATTCGCTTGACTCCTCGAGGCTTTAAGCTGAATTCCAAGGTGAGACTCAAGCTATTTATTTATTTATTTTTACATACTCCTAAGGATGATGACCTTAGTGCACTTCCAAGGGAATTGTATTTTTTAGTGAGTGACTCAAGACCTAGATAGTCCCGATGAGTCTAAGTCTCTGGCCAGAGCACATTCCTATCCTTTATGGATAGATTCCTAACATGTTGGGTAGATGCCTATCCCAAATGGATAGATGATTTCTTGTCCATATGGACAAATTCCTAACCCATATGGTTGGATACCTATCCTAGATAGATGGATGCCTATCTCATATGGATAGAACCTGAGTAGGCAAGTGAATGAACACATAATAATATAATGATCAAGAAAAAAAATTAGTGGTAATTTTTGGGTTATATAGATTGGGTCCTTATAGCCTGACTAAGTATGCACATTTCATTACATTATCACATCCTTTTACAACAAGTGTAGTGGAAAAAGTTTTTTGGAGAATATACAAAAGCTACATGGTACACCTAAGGTTATTATCAGTGACTGTGGTCTTATCTTTACTAGTCACTTTTGGAAAGATTTATTCTCATGTTTGGGTACTCAATTAGCTCTTAGCTCTTCATACCGCCGTCAATCAAATGGTCAAACTAAGGTTGTTAATAAGTTTTTGGAATGATATCTACACAATTTCACTTTAGAGAAATAGTCTAAATGGGATATTGGCTACCACTAATAGAATGGCGGTATAACACTTCTTTTCATAGCTCATCAAAGTTGTCTCCATTTTTGGCACTTTATGGATATCATCCTCCTTCCATCACATCATCATTAAAGGTGTCACCAAGAGTTCAGGTAGTAGAGGACCACTTGCTTCATCAACAACAAGTACTTTCAAGATAATTTGACTTGCTATATTTTTATATAATCGTATATATGACACTTTAATTTATTATCAAACCATAAAAAATTATTATAAGCATATATATATATATATATGTATATATATAATATTTATTATTAAAATATAAATTAGTTTAGAATATTTTCAAACATAGAATATAATTCTTTCTAATTTTTAAAATATTTTTTATAATAAATTTAAAATAAATATATATTAATTCAAAATCTTTTCAAAATAGAATCTTTAAAGATAGAATATAATACTTTGTAATTTTTAAAATATTTTTTAACAATAAATTTAAGATTTTGATAATTTTACTAATAGTTATCATTGATTTATATTAATATATATGATTTATAATATTCATTATAAAAAATATATTAATTCAATTTTTTTTCAAAATAGAATATGATTTTTTAAAACTTTTAGAACAAGATTTATTTTTTTATATGAATTTAGAAGTTTCTTGTTGATTGTAACATAAAACTAAGATTTTTACATTTATTACTAATTATCATTTTTTTCTAATTTTACATTTTTTTAATATATGGGATATAATAATAACATAATGACAATTTTCATTTTTTTCAAATATAATATTTTTTTTACAAGTAATTGGGAGCTTTCATTTTTAGATCCAACATTTGTGTTATAGGTAATTGGTTTTTACAAATATTTCTTACTAGGTTTGAAATTCGCATTTAAATGTGATTTTAGATAGATGAATTTGGGGATTGAAGTAACATTTGTGTTACAGGTAAATGACTTTTACAATTTATATTTTTCATAAAATGTCAAATCACAGACATTTAAATAATCAAACCGTCACAAAATTTTCATATAACAAGTAGGGTTGACCGTCAAATTCTAGGCATGCTTCTTAGCTTGCTACCTCATAATAAATTCGACATCTCTCAAAACCAAGTTGTGTAAGACTAACACTACTGGGGTAGAGTATTTTCTGCTAGACTACCACGTATTTTCTGCTAGACTACCACTATGGTTGTTGTGAAATTACTCCTGAAGAGAATTGGCTCATGTTTAATATCATGGGCTGGTTTAATTTCACGGGCAGACGTCTGGATTACTTAGACGATGTCGAATACTTTTGTGGCTTCTCCACCGTATTGGACCCGACTACCTTCAAGCTTAGAGGGTGTATAATAAAACAAACTTCTTTCAAGGAGAAGGCAAGAAGGCTGATTATGGTCTCTGTATTAACTGGGGTATTGGCCGTGACAATTGCTCCACCGCTAAATCAACTGCCAATTATTCTTGCTCCTCCAATGCAAATTTCAAAAATAGGGTACGTATGCAAATGTCTCCTTGGTTATGAAGGAAATGGTTACTCTCACTGAACTGGTTGCACCGGTATGACCTCCGCATTTTTCTTAGTTATAACTGTCATTGGTATATGTGTTCTCTTTCATAATCATTTCTCTTTGAAATCTCAAAGCTGTCATTTGGCTATGGATTAGAATAGATTAGAATAGAGGAAATTAAGTCCATCTTGTTGGGGTGAGATATGAGTTCATGATGTTGGATTGGGTTGGGATGGATGAGGTTGGATTAGAATAGATTAGGTTGGATGAAGGATACATTAGATGGTTAGACATGGTAGAGGATTGATTGAAAGAGGAAATTTTGGGATTGATTTTATATTAGGGTGGAAATTAAGATGATGGGTTAAAATTGGATTGGGGATTAGAAGAATAGGAACCTTTCCCAGTCTTTTTCTTTGTCTTTTTTACATTATATCTCTTTCAATTCTTTAGATTAATTTTAGTCTTCTTTGAACATTAATAAATCTTTCACTTAATAATCAATTTCTATATTATACTTAATCATCCCAACTAAATAATTATATGAATCTTTCACTTAATGATCAGTTTATATATATATATAGGGGCAGAGATCACTGCGACTTATTATATAAAATCAAAAGAACTCCAAAAAAAAATCAAAAAAGACATACCGTATGCATTTTCATCTCCACAATTTATAGATTTTTGGATTGTAATAATATGTTAACCATTGTAAAAGTAATTTTCAATTTTTTAGAAGATTCCCTCATATCTTAAATTAATTGTTCACATATATAACCCTCACTCATTGTCATAAAATATGCCTCAAATAACATTATGCTTTGTCATAAAATCTGTCATATGTAACCTCCATATCAAGAATATGCTAAAATTATTTACATGTCATATATAACCCCATCGTCATAGAATCTACCTTAAGTAGAATTTTTTTTTGTCAAAATAACAATAATGTGTAACTCAATAAATAAATAAAACTAAATTCATAATTACTCCATAAATGTCCATTTATTTATATATAATATTTTAATTTGATGAAATGTAAATACTTATTTATAAATTGTTACAATTTATTTCATCTTTTCACCCAAAATTAGTTGTATTAGTATACATCTCACCATAATAAAATATTTCAATTATGAAAGATGCAAATATGTAACTCCCATTAAATAAAATTTCAAGTGTCATCACTCTCGTTTCCTTTAAAATGAATATAATATTTTTATTTCAAATAATATTTACACCATTAATTAAAATGATTTATTTTGTTTTATATTTAAATATTTATTATTCCCTTTAAATTTAATAAATTTTAATAATATAAATTGGTGGGGTATGAATATTTCATTATAATTTTAATTAATTAATTTTATTTAATTATCTATTTATTCTTTTAATAAGTTTTTTTTTCAAACTTTTCTACATAAAATTAATTAAAAGAGTTTGCAAATGTTCTAATAAAGGTGGTTATGACACACAAATAATTTAGTTTTAGAAAATATGCAAACTCTTTTAACTAAATTATATGTGTGTCATAGCCACCTTCATTAGAACATTTGCAAATTCTTTTAATTAATTTTATGTAGCAAAGTTTGAAAAAAAAATTACTTATTAAAAGAATAAATAGGTAATTAAATAAAATTAATTAATTAAAATTATAATGAAATATTCATACCCATCAATTTATATTATTAAAAGTTATTAAATGTAAATGGAATAATAAATATTTAAATATAAAAAAAAAATCATTTTAATTAATGGTGTAAATATTATTTGAAATAAAAATATTATATTCATTTTAACACATGGTTATGGGGGAAACGAAAGTGATGACACTTGCCATTTTATTTCATGGGAGTTACATATTTGCATGTTTGATAATTGAAAGATTCTATGATGAGATATATATTAATAAAATTAATTTTTGGTGAAAAGATGAAATAAATAAATTACTTAGAATCATGTAATAATTTATAAATAAGTATTTACATTTCATCAAATTAAAATATTATATATAAATGAATGGGCATTTATATAATAAATTCTAAATTTAGTTTTATTTATTTATTGAGTTACACATTATTGTTATTCTGACAAAGAATCTTTCTATTTAAGGTAGATTCTATGATGAAGGGGTTACATATGACATGTAAATAATTTTGGCATATTTTCTTATATGGAGGTTACATATGACAGATTTTATGACAAAGCATAATGTTATTTGAGGCATATTCTTTGACAATGAGTGGGAGTTACATATGTCAACAATTAATCTAAGATATGAGGGAATTTCTAAAAATTGAAAATTACTTTTACTAATGGTTAACATATTATTACAATCCAAAAATCTATAAATTGTGGAGATGAGGATGCATATGGTATGTTTTTTTTTTGGAGTTCTTTGATTTTGCAAGAAATAAAAAGGTCAGTGTTGAATGGAGATTTTGGGAAAAAAAGAAGGAAAAGCTAAGAAGTAAGAAGAAATCCAAGGTGTTGAAGATGGAAGAAAAATCAAGGATTTTTGCAAGAGAAAAACGCTGAGAAGAAATCAAAGGAGGATTAATAAAAAAGGGTTGGGGGGGATTGAGATCTTCTTCTAAATGCATAAATTCAATTTAGAAATAAAATTCATTTTAATTGGAAATATTTATGCAAGTATGATAGTTCAATTTCTATGTAGAGATTAAAATATAATTTTAAATATTATTGATCTAAAAATTATAGTTAGTTTTAAATTTAATTGTAAAATTTAAAGTTAAATTTATTTTTCTTTTATTTGAAATTTATAAAATAAAAAATATTACAAATATATTTATAGAGAAACTTTTGATCATTAGTTTTATTTAATTAATTAAATTATTTTCTTCAATATAAAATGCATATAATATAATCTTATATTTTTACTTAAAAACATATTGAATATAATTTTATATGAATTTAATAAATACAAAATAAATTTTATTTTAAATTAAATAAATATACATAAATTTAATAAACATATAAAAAAACTATTTATAGATTTTTTTTAATAAACAATAATACATTAATAAAGAAAAATAATAATCACTTAATAGTGTTGCGGCTCTCAATAATAGAGAAATGTCTATGCAACATACAATTAATTAAAAATAAATAAAAATACATTGTATCTTTATTTTTAATTAATTAATAAATATGGGCAATGCAAATTGTATGCATAGACAATTTGCTTATAAATAGGGCTTTTTAATATAATTTCTTTAATATATATATATATATATATATATATATATATATATATATATATAAATGAATGAATTTAGATATGATTTTGATTCCCTATACATAAAATTAAGTAATATTTTATTATATAATTTTAAATATGTTTAATAAAGCTTTTTTCAATTAATTTAATATTATATAATTCAATAATATATTAATATCTTAGAAAATTGAAATTTTTTTATATGTATAATTTTCAAGAAGATCTTTAAAATTTATTGGTTTATCAATAAAATAAATATATTTTATTTTATTTTAGTCATACAAATTTTTATTTTTGCATTTTGAAGTAAAATAAATATTTTATTAATTTTTTGTTTCAAAGAGAAAGAAGCCTTAAATCAATAAAGCTTTTCTGAAGAAATTGAATAGTAAATTTTCAAATTTTCTCACAATAAATTTATTGCAAGTACTTCGAATATTTTATCCAAAATTTTAAATTGAACATGCAAAATCAAATCTATAAAATAATTGAATCTATTTATCCAAGTTTTAAATGTAGTTAAATTTATAGGTAATAAATAAGGATAATGTTTAATTAAATTTCAATTTTTTTTGTTCCACTTAAGCATTTATTAGTCAATCTAACTTAATAAGGTAAAGTTAATATTTATAATTGGAATTAGTTTTAGTATATCTTATTTCAAACAATAAAAGTTAAAATTAATAAATAATTTATATTCGAAATGAAATATAATTTTCAAAATATTTTATATTAAAATATTTTTAAATGGAATATAATATAGGTACTTAATATTAAATTTAGTTCAAGGGAATTAGAGTGGGAATTAGAGTGTGAGTAACCAATTCTCAAAGTATTTTCAAATATAAATAGGAATAGTTAAAATTGCATTAATTATTAAAGTTATATTTATTTTTTCAAGTTTTAGAATTTAGATTAATCTTCAAAACTATATAATATTAAATTATTTTCAAGGATGATGAAATAGTTAAAAAATATTTGCAAAATAATTTGTATTTATCATAATATTAATAAAGAAAGTATTAATATGGTATTACAAAAATAAATCTTCAAAGTATGAGTTTCTAAAGAAAAATAAATAAACAAGAGCTGCAAAATAGTTTTGTTTTTATTTGTTGTGCCTTCTATGATTTAGCAAAGTGTTGATATTATAACAACTTAATAGTAATCTTGAAATTTGTGAGATGGTATACAATCATTACTTATGAGAAATAGCAATGCACTTGATATTTTTGGATATTTGATCCACTCATGCATTTGCTATCAAGAATTTTTCCTTTAAATACCATTAATAAGTCAATATTTACACATGGTGTGAGAGATAGTAATGTGCATGTGGATAAAATTGACAAGTGAAGTAGAAGGCTCAATTTGGCATCTTGGTGAGGGTAAATAGTCTCAGAAAAAAGTTGAGTAAGTCCTCTGACATCTACACACACTAGCACAATTAAATATAATAAAAAGTGTTTCTTCTTTACTATATTTCCTAAACCTATATCTATCTAGTTTCCTTATTGTTTAGAAAATCATATTCCTCTAAGCCATGAGGTTTAGAAATTTTAAAACATGGGATGTTGATGCATAATGAACCAATTAATGTCATGACTATCACTTCCCATCACTTATGAGTATTTAGATATTTTAAGAAATTTTGTTGTGTCCATTGTTTATGGGAAGCATGGCTATTGTAGTGTAGTTAATCGTGTTTCCCTATTTTAGATTAAGGTTTTTGTTTATTAGGAGGTAGTGGGTTGTTGGAAAATGAGTTTTTGGTTCAGGTTGGGGAAGACATTGTAAGATAATTTATACTATAATCCATACATGAAATGCATGTTTTGTTTTTTTAATTTATGGAAAGTTGTATATTTTTTGTAGTTTTATTGTTTGTTGTTCACTATTTTTAGTGGCAGTTGAAGGTTTTCACTACAAAATAGAGTAATCTGCATCACATGAGAAATAGGGTATATTGTTTCCTAATGATGTTAACAAGTTCATTAGTAATAATCTATAAATCAAATAAGCACATACATATAAGATTTAATGTTTTCTTAAAGATTCAAACAACTTAGCTTAAATAGGATGTAAGATGGTATAGGAGGAACCATGCTTGAGGGGAAGGATATATAGTAAATACTAACTTTGGTTTTCGTCCATATTCCATAGAAATATTTTCCAGGAGTAAGGATCCTAGTTCACAAGATATGGTTTAACTTATCAAAGGGCAATAGAATTAGTCAAGTTTATTAATATATAAAAATGAATAATTTTGAAAAAAATAGTTGAACCTTTTAAATTTAAATTAGTTAATAGTTAAGTTACATTTATTAACATAGTTTAATTTATTAATGAAATTAGCTAAATTTTCATTATAAAGTAAGCTTAAAAGGAATATAGTCTAATATTTTTCAAGTGTATCAATACTAGATGAATTTATTGTGCAAAGAAATAAGGAATTTATTTCAAATAGAGTATATGTATCAAATTTTGGGTGATTATTATGAAAACTTAGGAAAGACATTAACCAAATAGAAAGTAGAAAAAAGAAACTTAAATATTTTCCTCTTAAACAAAAAAAAAAAATCTTGGTTTAAGTTAAACAATAAAATTCATTAAATGAAGATATTAGTAAATGGAAATAGGAATAAATCAAAGTAGGAAGACTTTATTCTAAACTTCAAAGATTTAAAATTAGTGATTCTCAAAACTAAAAGAAATCGTATTTGCATTTGATTATCAAGTTTAAGGAATTATCTTGTGATTCTCCAATTATATGAAATTTTTATTATCTTAGGAAAATCTATTAATTATATCAAAATGAAATTTCTAGTATATGAAAAAGAAATATGGTAATAATAGTTTATCTAAGTATATTTTAAGAGAAGATTTAATTTACTTGTAAGAATAATAGACAACATTTATAACTTCTTGCATACCATATTCTTAGGATCGTATAGTTTTGTTTGATGAATATTGAATTTGATATATGGTTAATTGGTCCATTTGTAATTATGGAAAGAACTTAAATAGTTATAAGTAAAAGTAATAAATTAGTTCGTTAACTTTATGATTATAAGTAGGATTATATAATCATCCTATGCTCTCACCTCGCCCTTGTGGATCTTGGTGATCACAAAATGAGAAAAAAACCTTTGATCTAAATTGATTTGATTTTTATTCTATTTTGCAAAAAGGTTTAATTAATGTTTGCTACCTTTTACCTTAAAAAGTGATAGGTAATGGTTCAATTTATTTTAAAAGGAACATTAAATGTTACTATCTATTTTTCAAGCAATTAGTAAATTGCAATTTTCTAGAATAGTTCAACGAGAATTTAATAGTCAAATTTATATTTGCAAAAGTAATTTTCAAATACTTAGAACGATTTATAAGCATTTATTTTAAAAAGTTTTAGAATAGTTTAAGTTATTTTGAAAATAAATAAGTGATTCTTGAAGCTTTTTAAATAGTTTAGGTTTAATTTGAGGAGGAATAAGTATTTATTTAAGAGATATTTGCAAAAGTGATCCTTGAAGTGTTTTTAGTTTAAATAAGTTATTTGCAAAATAAATAGTATATTTGGTATGGTTAAATAAGGAAATAAGTATAGAGAGGTAATTTTCAATTATTTCTAAGTATAGTTTATTTTTCAAGCAATCCATATTGGATAAGTTTATTAGCGTATAATTTTCAAAGGAAATTAGAATTGGATATGTTTATCTATACAATGTAATTAGTGTTTATTTTATTAGCTAAATTTACTTTCATGTAATTATTATGTTTCTTTTTTTTATTTTAGATAGAAAAATTTAACCAAGAAATGAAACTAAAACCAACAATGTTTGGTATCAATGGTGCCTCTGGATCATGTTTATAGGTAAAGTCGTCGTGCTTGAGCTACTACATCTATAGCCTAACAAAGCTGCAACAACGTCTGTGGCATTGTCCCTTTAAATCATTGGGGAGAAATAAGGGACATCATGTTAATAAAATCCAAGAGATGGGTAATCTATCTTGGATCGATAATTTAAAAAGATTAATGCAATGAACCTAAATCTGCTAGTTCAAACATAGAAAACCTTATTATAAGATTTGGTAGAATTTTATTCATGTTATTTGTATTTTACTAGATATTTAATCAAGACAATGAGTTCTTAGTTCAACAGTTCAAGGGTGACATTATTTTAGGATTAGGAATTAGTTTTCTTAAGAAACAAGTAATAGTCATGGTGATTATTTACTTATATTTATTGCCTCCCTTCATGGGTAGTTGTCACAGAGGAACTGACTAGGGAAAAGGGGCCCTAGAAAGGGTTGTGTACCCACACAACAGTTCACATCAAACTTATATTAGAAAATAGAAGTACATATTTTATGCCTTGATCCCACTTGGAAGCAAGGTATGTAGGAATTTTGGGAAATGAAGGATGCTCCTAGTACCTCAAGAATTTGGGGATGGGGTTTAGGGAAAGTCTTATAATTATTATGCTCAATTGATAATATAATATTAATTCAATAAAGATAATTTTATTCAGTTAAATAAAATATGGTTTAATTTTTAAATTATAAAATTAGATAAAATATATTACTTATATACTCCGAAGCTTGATTCTGCAAGGGCCTTAGGCCAAAATTTTGAGGTGGGTTTCAAGTCCTTATTTGTTACTATTATGTACTCCTAAAGACGGACCTCAGTGCTTTTCCTTTAAGTAATGTAGTCTTTAGAGAGTGACTTAGGACTCAGATGGTCCCAATGAGTACAAGTCTCTAGCCAGAGAATTTTACCTATCCTATTTGATGGATGGATGCTCATCCTATTTGATGGATGAATGCATATCCTATTTGATGGATAGATGTTGGTGTTGACCCACAGTTGCCATTGCACCAAAATATTGACCTATTAATGCCTGATACAATTGCCAGAGTTAACGGATCCACGAGAGGCGGTTAGTCCATGCCACGAATCTCGAGGGGAGTGCTAACCATTTTCCAACAAAATCCCCCTCAGCATTACCTGAGGGGATTCAAGCCTGACACCTTTGGCTTTGATACCAATTGTTGGTCCATAGTTGTCATTGCACCAAAAGATCGATCTATTAATGCTCAATACAACTTCCAGAGTTAACAGATCCACGAGAGGTAGTTAGTCCATGTCATGAATCCCGAGGAGAGTGCTGACCATCTGCCAATAGTTGGATTCCCATCCTATTTAATGGATGGATGCCTATCCCAAATGGATAGATGAATTCTTGTCCCGTATGGACAAATGCATAACCCATATGGTTGGATGCCTATCCTAGATGGATCGATGCCTGAGTATACAAGTGAATAAATATATAATAGATAATAATCAAGAAAAAAATAGTGGTAATTTTTGGGATAAATAGATTGGGTCTTTACATTGTGCTACCACTATTAATCAAAACTTTACATACCTTTCCTCTAGATTTACATCTTGTCCTGAACAAATTATTCCTTTGTAGTGGTTCCTTAGTCACCTCTTCATGCATCAAAGTTCTCGTCATTACTAATGACTCGCCTTTCTTAGGTTTCCCAACTAAATTAGGGGATCCAACAAGTTCTTCATCCACATAAGTTGTTCTTTTAGAATTCTTATTTTTCTTACTAGTAATTCCTTGATGAAATTCAAATACTCTATGTCCTTCACCTCCACACTTGAAACAAGTTCCTCTAAATGGTCTCTTCTTAGATTTTCTATCACTTCAGTAGGAATTATAACCTCCTCTATCATTATGGTAGAAATTTCTATTCTCTCTTCCTTTACGGTATGAATTATTTTCCTTCTCTTCACTGTGGTATGGTTTTCCATCCTTGTTTTTCTCTATATAATATCTCCTCTCCCCATATTGTGATCCACTTCTCTAGAATCTTCCTCTTGCACTTCTCTATCTTTTTTCAAACTTCTTGTTCAACTTTTCCTCTACCTTTAGTTCAAATTGGTATGCTTCTTCAATTGATGTCATCTTTACTAGGCTCAACTCTTCTTGGATGTTTGTTCTTAGTCTATTGATGTACCACACAACCTTTTCTTTGCTTCACTATGTCTAGCTCTAATGATCATCTTGTAGAATTCTTTAGTATAATCCCTCATCTAGATTTCTTATTTTTCCTTAGGTTCTGTAATCTTTTCAACAATTCAAGCTCATAATCAGCTGGTATAAATTGATTCTTCAACTTTGTCACCATCCTATCCCACTTTGTGATTGTGTGAGGGGGAAATCATAGACGCAAACATGAGAAATGTACTTGAAATCAGAATCTAAGCTAAAATCAAGAACACTAATCTAAATTTAATCCTACACTTACGAAATGAAACTAAGCTATTGAAAACATATTCGAAAATTCTATGATTACAAAATTGAATTCAAAACAAAATAAAAGTGTTATCATCTCATATCAGAGTGTTTTTTCCTGATGTTGGATTACTCATATCATTGTGAAGCCTCCATAGTTCATGTGTGAAGCTTTGATGAACAATGTCTTGGTTGGTTGATCGAAGAAATGTTGAAGCTCTAATGGTGGTTATGAATGTCGACAATACTTCATTGTGCAAATGATGTTGGATATTCAATCTTTTTTTGTGAGGAAAGAGGTTTGTTATATAGAAAATGAGATTCAAAAGGGACGATTAGGATTAAACAATATTGCATCAAGATCAATGGTTGAAAGGTGTTGAGAGGATTTAGACATGAATAGACTATGCAAAAAGTAGATTGTGCAACTTGTGTGATTGAGGAATAGATTGAATGATTAGTGGGTGTAACTAAGAGTAATTTTTAGGATTAGATTCAATCAATAAAGCATATAAAATAAACCCAAAGCAATTACAAAACACAATGGAAGTAAATGAAAGAACGATTATACCTAATCGCCAAGACCTCCATGATTCACTTTTGTAACACATTCTTACTTGCTGGTTGACGTGTTGCCCTCAGATTTGTTGTGCGAGCAATCTTTTGACAAAGTCCTACACCAAGTTTGAAGGATTTGATGAATGCCTAAATTCCTATGACTATGACAATACAATTGAAATGCCTATGTTTAAAATATTGCCTAATCTATGTGCCTAATCTAGAAATGAGAGAAAAATAGCATTTTATAGAAAATGCCATTTTGAATGGATGGATGAGATTGACTTTTGACAAAGACCTAAAATCAGCGGACAAGATTTAATTTGACAATCCCTAATCAGGGTTAGGGAAAAATCCTTAAGTGAGCGGTCAAGATGTCACCTGAGAGAATCAAATCGGCGGTGGAGAATAAATGAGATAAACTAATTAGAAAATAAGGAGTTTTGAAAATCAAGAAGATAAAGACTGCCTGATTTGTGAGATTCAAAAAATCAAGAAGATAAGAGTTGGATTGAAGATCAGATTTGGAAAATCAAGAATCTGCCTGATTACTTGATTTTTGTAAGATTAGTTACTATTTTGAATTAAATTAATTCAAAATAATGATTTTCTGAGACAATAAATAATCTTTTTCAGATTATTTACCAAAATGGACTGACAGTTAAGAAAGTGATGATATTTTAAATAGTTTCATTTATTTAAAATGAGAGGAATATTAATTTTGACAATTAAATAATTAAAGATAATTATTTGATTTAGCAGATAAGATTAATTAATTAAATAAATTAATCAATTCATTTAATTATGACAGTTAGTGACATATTAAATAAATAAATAAAACTTATTTATTTAATAATCAAGAAGAAATATATGACGAAGGGCAATTAAATAAGTTAAGAAATTTATTTAATTAAGGGAAGACTTAGACAATTAATGACGTATTTAATAAATAAATAAAATTGATTTATTTAATAATCATGAAGAATACAAAGACATGAATTAATTAAACAATTATAAATTATTTAATTAATAGTCGAATGTGGACCAAGGACATAATTAAATGTCATAATTATGCTAGGGCGAAAGTGGTAAAAAATGAAGCTTGCAGGCCTAGGTCATTTTTAGGTGTCTATAGTGGGAATGAGGAATAGATTGATTAGTTAGGAATAAATTGATCAGTCAGGGAATCATAATTTTCTCAATCAGAAATAGATTGATTAGTCAGGATTAGATTGAGAAATCAAGGGATCGTAATTTTCTCAATTAGGAAAGTGGTTGAAAAAGATTAATTAATTAATTTAATTGATTCATTCATTTTGGAGTTGAAGGTGCAAATCGGGTTTGACTTTTGCAAACAATTTGCATTAGTTTGATTTGATTTTTGATAATGTATTGAATAGTTTGATTTATTCAATTTTTTTGAGGGAAAGTGTTGTAATTAAATTATTATAATTTAATAATTCAATTAATTTAGGGGAATAAGTTGATTTAGCGACATAATTAAATAATTGGTGTTATTTAACTAATCAGGATGAAATAAAGTGAGATTAGGACTTCATTAAATAAATGTAATTTATTTAATTGGTCAAAATGATAGAAACGTGAATTAATTAAATACTATCATTTTATTCCATTAATAGCAAAAATAGGGTTTTCAGGACTTTATTAAATAAATGGAATTTATTTAATTTGTCAAGAATGATGAAAAAGTGGATTAATTAAATAATGTTGTATTATTCAATTATTAGGGGAAATTAGGGTTTTTTGATGCTTTTGATGTGAAATGTAGTGATGATCAATGATAATGATGTTGATGATGTGAACATGTCATTTACAATGTGTGATAGGTGTTAGGTCAATTTTACATGTCTACATTTTTCCCCTCTTTGATACAAAGTACTGGTTGCTTTGTTTCAAAGATTTTTTTTAACATCAAGTTTTTGAAAAAAATTATGCCCACTATGCCCTAGCGGTCAGTGGAATGATGGTAGGACTCTATGTTACCACTCGAGAGGTTGGCCAAAAATTTCAAATTTTGAGGTTAGGCTCACGATGTTGTTCTATTTAGTTCAAATGTGTTTAGGATGAAAAATTAGGTCTATAGGTCCATCATTGGTTTGTTCCGATGTTCTTGGGAAGTCCTTAGTTGAATGTAGGAAGGTTCCTGTTGATGGTGTTTTCTGCACAACAACAACTCAGACAGAATGCAATATTCTATCTCTCTTGAAAGGTAATCTTCAACAATAAATTACTGAAAATCACCCCAAGGTCTCTCGGGTGTCAGGTCATGACAATGCATAAACAACTCAGATAATATGTGAAAATGTTGTTAATCACAAGGGGCCTTACAAATGAACAATGCTGGAAGTGAATTTTCATCAGATGCAACAATATGGTGATGCTTTCAATCCTAAAACTAACCCAGATTCAAAATAAATAGCAAAAGAGATAAGGGTTTAGAGAGATTCTATTCTATTCTAACTCCTAGGATTAATAATGCAAATGATGAAACACTTGAAATTGACCAATCCCAACGAAACCAATCTCTGCTTGACCAAGATTAATCTGCAATCTTATAGAAATAGTGCAATCTTCTAAGGTTTTAAAGATTTTTAGATCATGAACATTCACCAAAGACAACCCAATCACAGTTGAAATGAATAAATCTCCACAATTGAACCAAGTTCAATGAATATAAAGATCCAGGCTAACTTTGCAAAGCAGCTAACAATCAACTAGCTGCAAAAAGTATGGACCAGGGATTGCTGCAAACACTTCAAACATTAAATCATAAACATCATTGAATCAGATTTAAATCTAAATCTAACAACCTTGAGCAATCTGAAAGATTGAATCATAAGAACCATGCAAGATAAGTCAACACAAAAGAGATCACCAGAAAATCACAATGCTTTCAATTGTATTGAATCACCAAACTCCAGCAACAATTCCAATGTTCTGTTACATCACTTGCTCAAAAATTGACTAGCTTCTACCTCTACTCTACTGCTAAATTCGCTCTCTATCAAATCTTCTCCTAATCCCTCTCTATCTACCTCCCTTTACAAATGAGGCACAAATGCCATTTATAGAGAACCTCCAAACATGTCGGCCCAATTATATTTTACAATAATAACAGGCCCCAAAACAGGTCGGCCAGGAGAATTTCAAAATAGGACAATATTTGCATTAAATGCATGAATGTTATCCATGTCGGCCTATGATCTCCAGCAAGATCAAATTCATGTGTCTTCTAGAAAGTCCTCCAGCTATAGATAGTTTTGGCACAGATTCTTAGGCAGGTCCCACTTTGAAAATTTAAATTGAACATTTCTAGATTTCCCTCTTTGGCACGAATCCATATGTAAGTCCCCCTTTTAATATTTGTTTAGTCCTGAAAAATAAATATCATCATTAATAGCCCACATGTTCAAATTAAATTTGAATAAAATTTTGACATTTTCTAAAAAAATTACATTTTTATAAGGAAACTTTCCATTTTCAGAATTTTTTTATTTTTGGAAATTTTTATTTTCAATTTTTATCTCAAGAAATTTTCATTTTCAGGATCATTTTTAAAAAAATTCCATTTTTGAAAAGAAATCATTTTCGGAAAAATTTCCATTTCTGGAAACCAGACCAAGGGGAAAATCTGGGAAAATCCAGGTCAGGCGGACTCCAGACCATAATCCAGAAAAAACCAGTCAGACAAGATTCTACCAAATAAGGCAAAAATTTCAACAATAGATCATCAAAATGAACCAAGAATGCACGAAACATCGTGTAATATATCAAATTAAGCATGGGGTGTTGAGCATTTATCATCAAATTCATCAATTTAATCCAGTATTTCAATTTGCACAAAGCCTGGCAAAAAATCTAGAAAAATCTAGGTGGACTGGATTTTCGCGGACGACATAAAATTTCAGACTTTGGCACATACCCGAAAAACTGAAGAAATCCGAGAAAATCCGGGTCAGGCAGAAAATCCTGGACACAGGAAAAAACTTGGACTTCGCTCGGATCCGGAATTTGAGCCAAATCTGGGAAAATCCGGACGGAGCGAAAAATCCCGGACTGGAGCAAAAACCCAGATTTTCCACAGAGATGGACTTTGAACAAAATCCGTAAAAATCCGGACAGACCGGAAAATCCCAGATTGGGGTAAAAACCTGTATTTTTGCACAGAGCCAGACTTTGAACATAATCCGGAAAAATCCGAACGGACTGGAAAATCTCGGATTGGGGTAAAAACCTGGATTTTGCTTAGAACTTAGTTTTTTCAAAGGGCAACCTAGGGAACTCACTTGGGCAAGCAAGATGAACATCTAAGGACCTCCAAAGGCAACTAAATCAATAAAATTAAGGGGCCAAAAGACACCAAAAGCCAGAGCAAAAAGAGGGTCCCTACTTTCAGTGGGGCATGTGTGCAAAACTGCACAACAGTTCCCTAATTAAAAATTAGGGTTTCCTAGGTAAAAAATAAGGTTTTCCGAGGGTTAACATAGGTAATTAGGGTTCTAATTACAACATTTGTTCTTTGATCCTATAGCTAATTCTTGTCTATGGATTTCCCATTATGTCAATTATTGAGAAGCAATGCCTAGGATTCAAGGATCCCCACATCGTTCAGACCTGGTTTGAGAGTTTGGATGGCTTGTAGGTGTCAGTGGCCTAGTATGTACCTTCTCGCTTCTCATTTTTGTCTTGTCATGTTCTCACATTTTGTGTACAAAGTTCCTTAGGTCAATAGCGAAGTTTTCATGATTTCAATGCATTTGCATCATTTTCCTCGCACTTGCTAGTTTAGGAAGCTTTCTTTTGACCTAAACCTTCACATTTGCTCTAGATCCTCACATCTGACCTAAACCCTCACCTTTGAAAGTAGCAGTTGCTCTATTTCTTCATTTTTTCTTTCTCTAGTTTGTTTCCTACACATCTGCTTTAGATCCTCGCACTTGCAAAACTTCCTCACTTTTGATATTCTTTCCTTTGACCTAAACCCTTTCCTTTGACTTAAACCATCACTTTTTCTATTGTTTCTTCGCTTTTGATAAATATTGCTAGCTTTTTCCTGTTTGGAAACCTAAGTCTTATTTTTCATTGTTTCTAAGTCATTTTTGTGTCATTTACACATTTAGAGTGAAGTCCTAACTTTGTGGGTTAAAATGATTGTAGGTGGTCCTTAAACCACTACAATCAAGGGAGAGATGACCTCAGGATCTATTTGATTTGATTATCAGTTTTGATGTTATGGAGTGAGAATTTCTAGATGTGGTCGGGCTTTGTCATAACTATTACATGCCTCCCATCTAGACTCATACAACAATGATGACTGCTCTCATGGAGCGGTGGAATTTAGAGACATCCTCATTTCATTTACCTATAGGAGAGGTGACCATTACACTCGAGGATGTGTGGAGGATTCTTCACATTACTATCTATGGTGAGCTTGTTGCATATCATGTTCAATGGGGTACCTGTGCCATGTAGTGTGTGCTAGGTGTTAGACACTTGGAGGTGCAACAGTCTAAGATTGATTTGTCTAAGTTCATTGGTAGTGCAGACCTTGTTTCTCTTGTCCTTTGTCATTTGATTTTGGAACTAGTTGTTCCTGATAGGAGAGGTAGTTAGTTCCCTATTGGATGGGTTTTTGCATTGAGGGTATGTTTGAGCATGGGACTAGATATGCAAGGGGTCTGTGTCTTCTCGTCCACCTCTACAAAGATATGCATGAGGTTGTATATTGGGGAAGTAAATCTATTTCCATAGGTGTATCTCTTTTTCATATTTGGACCTAGGAGCACATTTTCTTAGCCTAATGGGATACAAGATCGTACTCCTAAGGATCCATACTCATATCGTTATGAAGATTTCCTGCACTACACCTTACCCAACGATCTTCTGTACTGGTGATGTTTGTTTGACGAGATGCCAGGTTTTGTTTAGAGACCTTATATGGATTGTGAGGCATGATCGGAGGATCTAGAGCATCTTGTTTACTATCGAAAAACCCAATGGTTGATTGTTCATTCTCACTCTCTGCTAGAGTGTTACTTATGAGACTTGTTTTGGTTGGTCCACTAGGGAGGTTCATGTATGGGTTCACCAGGAAGATAGAGATGTTGTTGCTACATTCAAATCACTTGTCCCAGTTGGTTGGGGTTGAACGATGGGTTTAGTAGATCTAGGTACTACACCTAATTATGATCAGTGGTGGGCACAACACTTGCCTTTGAGATTCATAGATCCTGGGGGTGATCCTACATTAGGAAAAGTGCGTATTACAAGTTAACACGAGGAGCGACAGTGCATTGAGGTTCTTGTAGAGCAACTGGATAGGGCCCAACATGATGGGGCACAGGGTGGTCAAGATGAGCATATGCCTTAGGTGCAGGGTCATGGATAGGTTCTAGGTCCCCCTCCACCACCTGGGGATGGAGGTATACAATTATCTTAGATGAATACTGTTAGAGATGCAAAGATAGTGCAATGATAGGCCATGGAGGCTCAGGTTGCTACTCTAACCATAGAGAGTGATATTTTGAGGGTTGAGAAAGATAGTGTGAGAGGGCGATGGCATGTTGTAGAGACTCAAGTATAGTTTCTTATGGTGGACAGAGATACTCTTAGGGTAGAGTGTGATAGTTTCAGAGTAGAGTAGGATCGGCTATTATAGATGTCCACATACTATCAGACTTTATATGATGCCACTATTTCTAGGGCTGCTCAGCATCCACGGTTCGAAGAACCTAGTGTTGTGGGCGATGGTGGTGGTGAGGCAAGTGATCATTTTGTTAGACAACTAGATTTAGATTGTAGTCTGAAACCTGGCCTATAGGGTTTTGTCCTTCTTGTCGAGAAGTTTTACTTTTTTGTACTTGATCTTCATGTTGTTTATTGCTCAAAGACATATTATAGACATGATTTTTGTATATATATTCATTGGCCCAGTCGAGGCCTCATATATACATGTATTATTTTTTATTATCTTATCACACTTGTTTCACTAATGATGATGTACTATGACATTCTCCCTTTTTTGATGATGATATGAGATATACCTTCTTCGACTTGGCTTCATTTTATGCTTGTGTGATGATCATGGATGACTATGTATGATGATGTATGCTTATGTATATTTTTGTACTTTTCTGATGTATGCATATGATATGGATGGATGAATCATAATGTATACCATATTATGTTTTATTATGGATGATCAATATATCATTTGGATATATGATGTTTATGATGGATGATATGGATGTATGCCCCATACATGATACATGATGTTTTTATTGGTTTATTATCATCATGATATGTACTAATGACACTATGGATGTAGGATGGATATGGTACTAATGATATTGCTATGCAGGATGGTTGTTATGTAGAAGAAATATTTGATGATGGATAGAAATTTGATGTTTGTTAATATTTTATTAGTTGCTTTCTCTTTTCTTGGAGGCTTCACAATTTTGAACAATCCTGTTTGATGTAGCAAATAGATATGATGCACCAGGTTATTAATGACCAAGGTGACTTTGTATCTATTGCATGGAATTTGAATCTACAAACAAAGAGTATCTTTTCTCATACTAGACATACGAAAACTTTGTTTAAATTATATAGTCAGATTGTGTTAAAAACTTTTTAGACTAGTCACATAGAGAGGTATAGAACACCTAACATGCAACTGCTTCATGAATTATTTCAACACAACTTTCATATACTCAATAAAGTAAGTATTTTCCATGGTAGTGTTAAAAAAATATCTTGCAACAATAAATAGAAATGATGATCAATTGCCCTCATTCCTTCTTCTCTAAATCTTTATGGATATCCTCGAGAGATCCTGGGAATGAGTCAATAAAGTAAATCATAAAAATAAAACTACAAAAATATAAAAATAAATTTGCAGTATCACCTTCCATATTTGTTTGAGGTTTTAGGACTATTATCTGTTGTTGATCATGTCTATCATAGGAATGGATCCATTAAGGCATATCTTAGGATATTGTTGGTGAATTGTCAAAAGATAGGTAGTTGATACTTTGGCTTATGTTTCCGTTTGTTTTGTGATCAAATATTTGTGATTGTTTGCTTAAAGATTATAGATTTTGATGCTTTCTTTGTTTCTTTGTTTTTTCTATCAAAGGGTGAGTATGATGATTTTTTTTATTATGGGTGATGTTTTATCATAGATTGTAATAAAAGGGTAGATCTTTTTATTTTCTAAGTTTTATGATGTTTTTGTTGTTTTCAGGGTACTAACCTAGGGCCTCGGGGGCTCATCAAAGATAAGCCTTGCCTAGGTTGTACACGCAGAGGCTCGTAGCTCACTTGGTTTGAGTGTTTTTTACCTTTTTGTGTTTTGTGAATGTTTTTGGATTTTGTATTTTTGATTGTTTTTTTATTTTGAATTTTTTGACAATTTTTTGGTTTTTTGAATTTTTTTGACTAAGTTAAAATAAAGCATGATAGAAACCTAAGGGAACTGGCCTAGGGTATTGAGGGTTGTTAAGCCTTGCCTACATTTTACATGTAGAGACCATGTAGTTCGATCATTTGACTCAAAGCATAAACTTCTTTTTGGATAAACAACATTAATACTTTGGATTGATATTCCACTTATGTGTCTAGAGGATATGTTGTGGGAAATCTACTTGAACTAGATGTGAGGTTCAAGCAAATATTGATATCTTAGACTGTTTGAGTGAAGGAATAACCCAATGATGTTTTTTTAAAAAAAATTTCACATGTTTTTTATTTTTTTTGTTGTTTTTTAGATGTTTTTGAATTTTATTGTTTTTTAGATGTTTTTGATTTTTGCTATTTTTTAGATGTTTTTGATTTTTCGTATTTTTTAGATGTTTTTAATTTTTTTGTTTTTGACCATGATAGGAAATTCCAAGATCTAACCCATGAACAACTTCGGGAAGTTTCCTCCAGTTGGAGACAAGACTACTTTCCTAAATCAATGACAAGCCATGGTTGGATACACTATTTTATTATGAAATGAATGGGTGGTGTTGTGGATAGTATTGATAGATAATGATGCAGGTCTTATTCAAACATAGGAACTGTTTGCTAGTTTTTCACTATGGTACCTGCTCTAGAAGCACCACAAAGTGGTTTTCACTCAAAGAACATTTTAATTCTCTTTACTATTTTTCTTGCTTTTTAATTTTTTTGTATTTTTCCTCTTTTTTCTATTTTTTTTAGCTTTTTCCACTTTTGCTTGGGGAATTCTGATGTGGTTTATGTGTAGAACATTTTGAGTTGGCTGCTATTCAACAATTCAGCTAAAGGTTCTACTTTAGGAGTAGCCAACTAATAGGCCCCAGAATCATAGCTCACTGTGATGACAAACGGGACTAACTAGTTGGGTTCAAATTTTCCTTTGTCATCCTGATTCAATTGTACCTTCTAATTCTCCTTGAGGACTAAGTTACCAATTTTAAAGTTTCTATGTTTGATTTTCTTGTCATAGCTTTGTTTGAGCCAATTCTGATAAACTTGCAGATGGTTTAACACGCTCTAATGCCTTTCATCTAGGAGCTCTAATTCATTTATCCTAGATACCCTATATTCTTTGTTGTTGACCATGCCTTTTAATGAGATTCAAAATGAGGGGATTTCGACCTCAATAGGTAAGACAACCTCTGATTTGTAGACCAAGGAAAATAGTGTGGCACTAGTAGGTGTTCAGATGTTGATTCGATAAGCCTATAAGGCTAGGTTTAGTTGCAAATGACAATCACGACTAGCTTCATTAATAGTATTTTTGAGTATTTTCAATATGGTTTTATTAGAAACCTCAGCCTTACCATTTCCTTGGGGGTAATAGGGCATGGAAAATCTATCCTAGATAGAAAATTGGGAATAGAGCTCTTCGACATTCTGATTTTTTAATGAGGTTCCATTTTATGTTATTATCATTTAGGGAATTCCATACCTATAGATCAGATAATTCAAAATGAATTTTGATATCTATTTTTCACTGATATAGGTTAATGGAATTTCCTATATCCATTTAGTGAAGTACTCTGTTGTTGTGATAATGGATTTTTGTTCATTGGATAAAGCAGGTGAAATCTTTCCTACCATGTCTAATCCCCATTGTGAGAAAGGCCATGGTGTGCTGATGGATCTCAACTCTTGTGCTGGTGCATGAACTAGATCACTATGTTGTTGGCATTGCTAGCACTTTCTAGAATACTGCATGCATTCATGTTCCATGGAGGGCCAATAATACCCCATTCTGAGCAATTTCTGGACTAGGTTAGGTCTGCTAGAGTGGGATCCACAAATACCTTTATGTACCTCTTGTAAGGCTATTTGTGCTTCTTCTACATTAAGGCACTAGAGTAACATACCATCTAGACTATGACAATATAGGGTATCTCCTAGGATGGTAAAACAAGAAGTTCTATGGGTGAAGGTTTTCTTTTGAGTGGTTGTTAGGTCAATTGGTATGATACTATGCTAGATGTAGTTAAAAGTATCTTGGTACCATGGGGAGTTAGGACCAAAAACAACACATACCAGTTCTAATTTTAGGATTTTGAATATAGGTATGAGCAGCTATTCAATGAGGAACTCATACTTAGGTGCATTTTGTAGAATATCAAGCAATGAGCCTATTGTTTCCATTGCATTGACAACTCTGTTATTGATCTGAGGAACTTGCTCAAAGGTTATTCTAACAAATTATTCCTTGAAACTGTCCACCATCCTTTTATACAACAATAATTTGTCATCTTTTATCTGGTATTCATCATTCACGTATTTGACCACTAGCTAAGAGTCTCTAAAGACAAGTAGCTCTTTTATTCTCCATTCAATAGCCATTTTTAGCCCTGTGATCAAAGCTTCATATTCTAAGATATTGCTCGTGCATGGGAAAGCAATCTCGTAAGCCTTGGGTATACTATCTCCCTATTGTGTGAGAAATATAACACTTGCTCCAAACCCATGTTGAGTATGGGACTCATCAAAGTATAGAGTCCAATGGCATGTCTGATCTATCATCAAGATACTCTCATTTGGAAAGTCCACTGTGAGAGGCTTGTGATCATCGATGGGTGCTTCGACTAGTTGGTATGCTATGATTTGTCCCTTGATGGATCTTTTATCCACATACTCTATATCAAATCCACTTAGGATCATCACCCATTTGGCTATTCTACCTTTTAGGGCTGCCTTTGCTAGCAGGTACTTGAGTGGGTCTACTTTTGAAATCAGTTTCACCTTTTTGTTTAAGATATAGTGCCTCAATTTTTGTGTTGCAAATACTATTGATAGACATGCTCTTTCAATGGTTGAGTAGTTCAGCTCATAGCCTACTAGTGTTTTATTGATGTAGTAGACTTCCCTTTCTTTGTTGTTATCATCTAGCTGGGCTAGGAGAGCTCCTAAGGCTACTTGTGTGGTAGACACATAGAGTATCATTTCCTTTTCTAGAATAGGCGGCATGAGAATAGGAGTATGTAGGTATTCCTTGACTTGTTGGAACACTTGGTCATATCTCCCATCCCAATTTAAGGTAATGTCTTTGTGTAGTAGATGAGTGAAAGGGTGACATTTTTTTTTCCAATTGTGTAATAAATCACTTGATGGATTGCAACTTTCCTTGTAAACTCCTTAGTTGTTTTAATGTTTTTGGTGGAGGCATCTCTATTTTTTGGTGTGTCTAAAGGGGAAGATGAACCGTTGGTATTTGAAAATAAGTTGGGGAAAGGTTTTATTTTGTTATAAAATGTTTAAATAGGCCTTGTTGAGGTTGGGACAAGGTTCTGGTATTGAGTTTTTGGTGTTAAACAATAAAAATACTATTTTTTGTGTTTCAAGTTGTTCTTTGCTACTACATAGATTAGTACGTCTCCGTATGGCCTAGAAATGATCTAAATTTCATTGAAATTGATAATTTATTGAATCCACTATCTGTTGCATTTGATTTCATCTGATTTCATCAAGTTTGAAGTGAATTAGACCATTTTTTCTATAAACAGCCATAAACCTTGTTTAGGGCGAGTTTTGATTGAATAAAATGGTTTTTGGCCCATTCCATCAGTGAAAAGGATTCACAATTAGTGGAATGGATGTAGATAGGGTGAATTTTGTGTTCTTAATGTTTCAGGAGTAGGGAGATGGAGTTTGGTGCAAGTTTAGTTGTTGCCCTTGTCTAATATCATGTATTAGGCTTAGGAGTGAAGTAGACTTAGGGTTTTTTGGAAAATCCATTTGGAAATCATTCTAGTTGTTTGGAGTTGGTTATTCAGACCTCACATGACATTTTTTAAGCTTTGGAATGAAGATTAAAATCCTAGAGCTAGGAAACCTTGCTGCTACCAAGCCAACTCAAAGAATTAGGCCTAATTTGAGCGTTAGTAGTCCAAAATTGAGGGATTCATTACAAAGTAACCCCATCTACAAATTGGATATGTTGTCAAAAGGAATAAAGGGTATTTGTAAAGGTGATCATATTTTTGATGTTAGGTCTGCCCTGAGATTTATGTTGGAAAACCCCTATTTGAAGTACTACTAGTGGAATTGAAAGATTGTGAGGGAAACCCACTAAGTTATCTAGGATTGCAAAGTTTGACTATTTGAGTTGTGTTGAAATTATCCAAGCCATACTCTACATCAAATTGGTATCAAAGCATAGGTCTGATCTATAGAAGAAAATTTGAGTTGAAAGGAGAACAAAATTCCTCCAAAAGGGAATGCCATTGCTAGAGAAGTGAGTGAGTTGAAGGAAAAACATGCTAGAGAGAGTGAAAAACATGATAGAGAGATGAAAGAGTCAAAGGAGAGGCTTGATGCCTTGGAAAAAAGTTAGAAGAAAGGTATGGTCACATGAGACTTGAGTTTCCAAGAAGAAGTAGGGGAAGAGGAAAGTTCCCAAGGGCTCGAGGAAGAGATGGATCCTAATGACTTGAGGATGGAAAAGCTCCTGATAGCAGTCAAGGGAGATGAGCATAATATCAAGATGGAATTACATATTAATGAAGGAAAGATGGATGGTGAAGAGCCCCTAGATTGGATAGGAGCATTTGATAACTATTTTGACTATGAAGATGTGCCAGAGGATCAAAGGGTGAAATTGGCCAAGAAAAAATTGAAGGGCCACACTTTTATTTGGTGGGATTATGTACAAAGGAGAAAGAAGTGAAAGACTAAAATCACCTCTTGGGATAGGATGGTGGCTAAAATCAATGGTAATTTCCTACTTGTTGATTACACTATTCAATTGTTTAAGAGGCTTCAAAATCTTAAACAAAAGGAGATGGATGTGCAAACGTATACAGAAGAATTCTATAAATTGAGTATAAGGGTAGGTCATACAAAATATGATGAAGAAACAATAGAAAGATATATGAATGGGCTGATATACAACCTCCAAGATGAATTAAGCCTTACCACCCCAAGAACGGTGGAAGAATGTTACCAATTGGCCATCAAGGCCAAGGAAAAGTTGAAGGAAAGGAAAGAGAAGCAATTTAGGGGCATATGAAGAAGTTTCAGAGCTAGAGGAACATTTGGAGGAAGAGGGAAGTCCAAAAAACCACAAGGAGAAACAAGTCATCCTCAAGAATAAAATTTTGATACAAGGGGCATTTTTAGAGGAAGGAGACCCAATAATAGGGGCAGATTTGGAGGTCAAGGAAGAGGATCAAATGCATTCATAGGGAAGTGTTACTAGTATTTTGGCCATCAAGCATGGAAATTTCTTGAAAATAATCCCTCTACTTGACATGGAGGAGAAAGAAGAACTCAATTGGTACAAGAAGAGGACAATGAAAGTGTAAACTCTCCATCACAACATGCTGCTCCAAAAAATGGTGAATCTCTTATGCTAAGGAGAACATTGATTAAAGTTCCTATGGTAAAAGAACCTCCACAAAGGAAATCTCTCTTTAGAACCACATGTAAGTTTGAAGGTAAGGTTTTAAAAGTTGTTGATTTGGGTAGCACAGATAATTTAGTTTCTCTTGAGATGGTAGAAAAGTTGAAAATGAAAAGAATACCAAATCCCACTCCTTACAAGGTCTCATGGTTGAATAAGGGATAACAGGTCCTAGTAAATGAACAAAATTGGGTGGAATTTAACATAGGAGGGTACAAGGATAAGATTTTGTGTGACATCATCCCTATGGATGTTTGTCATGTTCTTTTAGGGAGGCCCTAGCAATTGTTAGGGTTATAAAGGTAGATATCTAACAATTAAATGCAGATTTAATTAATAAACAGAGAAACTAAAACACACATAGAATAAATTATAACACAAAGAATTTAACGTGGCTCACCCAATCTGGGCTACATCCACCAAACCACAACCATCTAATAATTTTATTATCCAGTTCAAAAACCTATTACAATCTTGTGAATAATCACATTTTTCATCATACTGTAACCCCCATCTGAACCCCTTTTTAACAAGCTTAGAAGCTTCCAAATTTGGGTTCTACAAAGTCAATTTTTTTTCTTTTTCGTTGATTTTTCCTTTTTCGGTGACTACGCAAAAAAGTAGGAGGAAATTTTTTCTCGGGGGCTGTTGCCCCCGAACCCCCTCTTTTCGGGGGTTGTTGCCCTCGAACCCCCACCAGGGGCCCAGCCGACCCCTGGACCCCTACAAGGATACATGCTAGGTTGTACAGTATAGCATGATCAATCACCACATACCAACAATAATATGATAGGAAGGCTAAACATGATGGGAAAAAGAACACTTATGTTATTGAAAAGAATGGGATCTCATTCACTCTCACACCATTGCAAGATGAAGGCCTAGATACACAAGTAGGGTTCAGTGTAATGCTAGTAGGAGAAAAGGATTTTTTGAAAACCATGAAGGAAGAGGGAGAAGGTTTTTCCATTGTGATCAGACCACAAACTGTTATGACAACAACAGAGGTTAATGATGTGCCTAGAGAGGTCTAAACATTATTGAACAAGTATAAGGAAATTATGGTAGATAAACTCCCTAACTCTTTACCACCAATAAGAGATGTGAGTCACCATATAGACTTCATACTAGGGGAAAACCTACCTAACAAAGTAGCATATAAAAGGACCCCAAAATAGAATGAAGAGATTAGGAAACAAATCCAGGAATTGCTTGACAAGGGCCTAATAAGAGAGAGTCTTAGCCCATGTGTTGTTCCTACCGTTTTAGCAACAAAGAAGGGAGGAGATTGGAGAATGTGCACCGACTCAAGGGCCATTAACAAGATTACCATAAGGTATAGGTTCCCCAAACTAAGAATGGAAGACTTGATGGATTTTCTAGGAGGGGCATGCTATTTTTCTAACATAGACCTCAAGAGTGGCTACCATCAAATCAGAATTAGAGAGGGGGATGAATGAAAAATTGCCTTCAAGATAAATGTAGGGTTGTATGAATGGTTTTTCATGCCTTTTGGACTCTCAAATGCACCAAGTACCTTTATGATATTGATGAATGAAGTCCTAAAACACTTCATTGGTAAGTTTTTGGTTGTCTATTTGGATGATATTCTTATTTTTAGCAAAACTAAAGAAGAACATTTACAACATTTAGACTTGGTTTTGAAAATATTGAATGAAGAAAAGTTGATAAACTTGAAGAAATGTGAATTTATGAAGGAAGAACTGGTGTATCTTGGCTTTGTAATCTCAAAGGGATATTTGAAGATGGATCCTAGTAAGATAGAAGTTATCCTAAGTTGGCCTACACCAACATCAATAAGTGAGGTAAGAAGTTTCCACGACCTAGCTAGTTTTTATAGAAAATTTGTTAACAATTTCAGTCACATATGTGCTCCAATAATTGAAACAATAAAAGTGGACAAAAGAAAGAAGTTTGTATGGTCTAAAAAGGAATAAAAAAGTTTCCAATATCTGAAACAAAGGGTAGCACAACAACCTATCTTAGCATTGCCTAATTTTAACAAAGTTTTCACCATTGAATGTGATGCTAGTGGGTATGCCATTGGGGTAGAATTTAGCAAAGAGGGTAGGCCTATTGCCTTCTTTAGTGAAAAATTCAATGAGACAAAGAAAAAGTATTCATATTATGATTTGGAGTTGTATGCTATGGTGCATTCATTGAAGAAGTGGAGACACTATCTCCTTCCTAAAGAAATTATTGTTTTTACTAAAAATCATGCTTTGTAGTTCCTTAATAGCTAGTTCAAACTCAACCACAAACATATGAAATGGGAAGAATACCTACAAAGTTTCACCTTCACCATCAAGCATAAGAAGGGGCAGTCAAACAAGGTGGTGGATGCATTGAGTAGGACATTGTTGATCCAAGAAATTTAGTTACAAAGTGTAGGGATTGATGCTCTAAAAGGTATGCATGTAGAGGATGATGATTTCAAAGAGATTTATGCTTCTTGTAATCAATTAAATGGAAATTTTCATGAAGATAATTTTTATTTTCTAATTCAAGAAGGTTTACTATTTAAGGGGGCCCAACTTTGTATTCCCAAATGCTCTATGAGAGATAATTTGATTAAGGAAAAGCACGGTGGTAGCCTTGCAGGTCACTTTGATGTTGACAAGACTTTGGAACAGGTAAGAAGGCACTATTATTGGCTAAGGATGCAAAGTGATGTGAGAAGGTTTGTAGAAAAGTGTGTTGTTTGTCAAAGGGCCAAAGGTTGTAGTACTAATGCAGGTGTATATCAACCATTTCCAATCCCAAATAGACCTTGGGAGTCCATAAGCATGGATTTTGTGATGGGGTTTCCTAGAACCCAAAGAGGCTTTGATTTAGTGTTTGTCATGGTGGATAGGTTTAATAAGATGGCACACTTTATACCATGTACCTGAGTACCAATGATGCCTTATATATTGCAAGATTTTTCTTCAAGGAGGTGGTCATAATCCATTGATTACCTTTGACCATTGTTTCAGATAGGGACAATAAATTTGTGGGCCACTTTTGGAGAACCCTATGGAAGAAACTAGGCATAAATATGACTTTTAGCTTTTCCTATCACCCCTAAATTGATGGGAAGATGTAAGAGAGGGGGACCACCATGTGCAAGACCCCAGGTCATAGAGGGCCAAGATGTGAGAGGCTTCCCTAAATTACCTCAGCTAAGTGTAGTGTTAGGAAATGCAAGGCGAGTGTAACGAGGACCGTGAGGCATCTCAGTCACTCTATAGACCCAAACTGTAAGACAGGGCTAGGCAAGCTGGTTTTTGAGCTCAAAACATCTTGGAAATCTCTCTGTCTGAGGAAAAAAGTGCAGTTCTAGGATGACAACATGGCATGCTGGCATCTCACAGGTGCGTTGGCATCCATAAAGCCAGATGACCAAAATTACAATGTGAACTTATTAGAAAACAAGCTAGCAACCTAGCTAACAACTTCTAAAAGAGTAAAACAGTACTATGAAATATGAAAAGTACAAGTGAAGGTGATAAAGTATACCAAAGCTAAGGTAACAAAGATGATTTCGTAGAAGAATCTATTCACCAACTAGCTCCTCGAAAGCACATACTCCTACACACAACAAGAGAGGAAAATGTTGGGTGGCTGTATAGGGGCCTGCCTCAGTGAGACCCTCGTTTAGGTTTTTCCACCTCCAGAGATAGCCAAGAGAATGAGATAAAGAAAATACTATAATGAAGAGCACAAAAGCACTACAAAATAGTAAAGTGCTAACTCAACCAAGTGATAGAGGAGAGGAAAGGGAAGCTTACCACCTCCACCAAGAGCACTCAAGGTTTCTTGGGGGAGAATATGAGAGTATTCAAGCCTCTGCTGTAATGGTGTGGTCCCAAACTTGCTCTATCAAAGTGAAGGAGTGTTGCTTTGGCTGCAATGAGGTGCAAGAATGCTACTAGAATGCTTGAAGTGGATGAAAAAGAGTGTGTTGAAGCTTGTGAATAAAGTGAAGAAGTTCTTAGAAGATCAAATGCATATGGAAGGATTGAATTTTAAGGAGGGATGGAGAAAAATGACCATATTCAGGTCGGTCGGCCAAAGGGGGTGTTACAACTTGACTCCCAATGAGAAGTATAATTCCTCTGTAGGTTTAGCTATAGGAATCTGCCAAGGATGTAAGTGTGCCACGTGGATGTCTACATGCCATGTGGGTTGTATACACTTAAAAATGGTCATATCACATTGTCTGGTAATTAATTAAATATTTTTAATATTTAATTAAAATCTTTTGATTCTATCTACATATAAATAAATTTAAATAATTTATTTATATTGTTCATGATTTCATTTCGATTAAATATTTAATCACCTTTTCATATTCATTTCTTAATTAATTAAATAAATGTTACAATTTATTTATATTAATTATCATATAATCTTAGTTTGAATATTTTATTCAAATAAAGATTAAAATATTATAATTCTTCTAAATATCATTTGTAATTAAATATTCCAAAATATTTGATTATTTCCTCTAATCTAATATTCATTTTTAAATCATTTCAAAATTCCTCCAATTCAATTCAAAAATCTATTCATAATTAAATATTTCCAAAAATATTTAATTAAATTCTTCTAAATATTTCAAAAATCTTCTAAAGTCACATCATGATTAAATATTACAAAATATTTAATTAATTCTTCTATAGTTTTCAAAAATCAAAAATCAAATATCAAAAGTAATAAATAAAATTAAATAAATTTAAATATTTATTTAATTTGGGATTTATCTTCAACTCCCGGGAAACAAACTGCCAAAACAGAAAATTAAATTTCTCTGTTTCTGTGCAGGCTTGTTCCCGTGGGTTGAAGACAAGCTTCCATCCTTCTCTCCAACCTCTCAACCTCCCCCATTTTCTTCTCAACCTCTCAATCTCTCACCATTCAAATTTACCAGACAAATTCATAGCGTAGATTCTTGCCAGCCGGGATGGAGCCTGCAAAAATCTATAAATACAGCTGCCGGGAGCTCCAAAATCATATAGAATTTTAAGCAAGTAAATTATAGGCAAATTGCAAGTAGCATTAGCATTCATAGAGCATTTTCATAGCAATAGCATAGAATCATAGCATAATAGCAGTAGAACCATGATACATATCATTCACAGCCCCTGTGCATAATCACAGCCCCTGTCCATATCCGTATCAACAATTCCATCTTCACCAACATATAGAATAGTTTTCCTTTGCATACTCGTTCTGCAGCAGCCATTTGGAGAAGCTTACACAATCTGAGAGCCAAAAAGCTTCAAAAGAATCTCTATGGATAGAGAAAAATGGGACAGCACTGAAGGATTTTGTTTATTTAAATTTAATTCAATTTCTTTAGTTTAAGGTTTCATTTAGTGTTTTATGTTTTCATTTAGATTACAATTAAGCATATACACATTTTTGGCGCCCACCGTGGGGCCTATGCCCCCTTTTTAATGTTTTGTTTGCAATTTTTTTTGACAGGTTACAGGAAAAACAGCGGAATAGCGCAGACGACACGTTTTTGGAAGAACACTTCCAGTTTAGCGCCCGTGAAGTCTGTTTCAGCGCCCGTGAAGTCTGTTTCAGCGCCCGTGAAGTTGTTTCAGCGCCCGTGAAGTCTGTTTCAGCGCCCGTGAAGTCTGTTTTAGCGCCCGTGAAGTCTGTTTTAGCGCCCGTGAAGTCTGTTTCAGCGCCCGTGAAGACTGTTTTAGCGCCCGTAATGTTTATTGCAGCGCCCGTAATTTGTTTTGCAGCGCAAATTTTTAGAGGACTGTAATCTGTAATCTGTAACTTTAGTTTAGTTTAACTGACTCCGACGCAGCCGCGGACAGTTATTAAAAATTAAAAAATTAAAATTTTTTTTATCAATCCTAGGGTAGACATCTAAAGCATAAAATTTATCAATCCTAGGATAGCCATCTAAAGCATAAAAATTTATCAATCCTAGGGTAGTCATCAAAAAGCATAAAATAAAGCAATCCTAGGATAGATACTTCATTTTTCAATTTAAGCTTAAAATGAATTTTCTGTTTATGTGAAGCAATATCTTCACTTAGTTAGAAATTTTTTATTTTTGTGCTTAACAATTGAACCTAGTGTTTGCTTTGTTCTCAGTGATAGGCCTATGCTCTCCCCTTAACTGGGTGATCAAAATGCCAAACTCACTTATTTATTTTTATGCATCTTTTTTATTAAAACCTTGTAGAGAGCCTGCTCTTGTGGGAAAAAGTACTCACCCAAGAGGAACGACTCAAGTGGGTTCAAGCCAAAGCCAGGCTATTCCACCCCACTATAAAATTTAAAGAAAAATTGGGGAAACCCTCTTTTGACGGTAGTGCGCATTGATAACCATCCCCAAAGCCTTTGTTCTAAAGGTAGGGAGGTCTCTCGAGGGAGTCTATCATTTGCCGCATCGAATGGAAATCCTTACTATGAACCTAGTGTAGTAACTAACCGAGTCAGTTTCCGAACATTGTTTCAATCACAGTGCAGGGGAGGGAAGAATCTACCCCCAAGATACTCACCATATAACTGCCAAGGATTGTTTGCTCAGGGGATCCGGTATCCACTTTCGTCACTCTGAGTATGCACCTGGAAAAGACAAAAACACGGGCGCCCTTTCAGGGGTGACACGGCTGTGTGAGTCGACGCAGTTTTAAGATGTGGGCTGTTGATTGCTATGATGACCTACTTGAGAACTAAGAGTGAGTCTGTTTGAAGTGCTTGTCATGTGTAAAACCTGTTAAAACAATTTTTGAAAAACATTTTGGTTACACACTTGATGTTTAGAATAGGACTTAAAACAAACGTTTTTAACTTGTTTGATGTGTTTTCATTACATTAATTTAGATAAAGATCATCCAAAACACTCATTATCATATTGATCAATCTCATGTTACGAGATTGGAAATCTATAAAATTTGTAAAGAAATCCGTTTCCAAAAGGATTAAGAAGCCAAAGAAACCTCTCAACCACAAGAAATTATTGAAGAAACAAAAATTCTTATATCAAAGTCGAAAAGTTTTACTTAAATATAGAACTTTTCTTCATAGGTATCATGATTGTGTTAGAGGTCTTTCAGATGATTATGCCATAGAGCCCTTGTATTCCCAAGCTTATTTTCAAAGAAGAGCCCTTTCTCAAAGGCATAACCATAGTCAACGCATCCGTTTTAGTTATATTCCCCAACCAGCAATTGAATATTCTACTCGTCCAAATCAAATCTTACAATAGAGAACTTAGAATACATTAGGCATCTATCACTAAATCCATCTTTTTACAAAGCCATGATCAAAACTTCATAAAGTGCAAAAATTATCATTTTCTTGATCTTTTGCTTATATTCCCATTAACAGGATTTTCATCCTTTCACTTAGGGAACAACACAAGCTATAAGATTAGAAAATTTCGTATAAGTCATAGAATTTTCATTCTATTCTAACTTTTATACATACCACATCAATTGCACTATTTCACTTTTTTTGATCAAAAGTAAGTAAAATTTGGAGTAAAATCTATGCCTGTTCTCACAAGATCTCAAAAACAAATGGAAAAAGATGAGGGAGAAACTACAACTAGTAAAATGGGTGATCGAAATGAAAAAGAAGAGGACACATTTAATCTTGATGAGATAACGGAAGAAAAGCTTCAAGAAGCAGAACAAGATCCTCAATTCCATACTCTTATGGAGAGAATCCTAGAACGTAACAAAGAAAAAATATTTTCTTACATTAGCTAATCAAGGAGCTAAGTTGCCTCACACCTTTGACATAGAGGGGATTAAACAAAATCCTGAAAATCCTCCTAATGACTTTAGTGCTCTTAACCAACAGATAAAAGAATTACAAGGGAAAATAAAGGAAATGCAAGGAGGTACAACAAAAAAATATGTTTTGGAAGACATATCTCCTTATCCATTTGATAGGAGTCTTCAAATGATTCCATTTCCAAAACATTGCGAAATTCCTAAGTATGATAGGTATAATGGAAAAACTGATCCCATAGACCATGTTAGGGATTTCCGAAACATGAGTCTTGAATTTGCCTATGATGATACTTACTTGATGCGATTATTTCCACGAAGTCTAGGTGTACAATCCATGGAGTGGCTTTCAAAAATTACTCCACCTATCAAAACTTTTGAGGAGTTGATAAATCAGTTTATCTCACAATACTCCTACAATATTCAACATCAAATAACAATGCTTGATCTTTGTAAAGTAAAACAAAAAGTAGGAGAACCCTTTACTACATTTTTACAAAGATGGAGAAGATTATTTGCACGATATTCTAGTCCTATTCCTAAAAAGGAAAAGATGGATATTTTTATCAATAGCCTTGATCCAGAATTAAGCTATAGGCTTAACCTTCATTGTCCTCATAACTTTGAAAAACTGATTGAAAATGCAATCACTATTGAAGGGGCCTTGGTTAAAGGGGAGTGATAAAACTTGATAATCCAAGTACATCAAATCAAAACAACGATAAAACAAGGTTTTGGAATAGAAACAAAAATTTTGTTAATGATGGTATAGTGGATGCAA